>JAEUYN010001792.1:0-82519 GCA_018257835.1 Euura lappo
TGCTGGAACCGTACACTGCCAATAGGGTTTCACGGACCAGAACCCTCCAGTCACGTTCCTCATCAAATTTGAATTTTATGTAGCAGTATTTGTCTTGCGCCAAATAGAAATCACATTTGGGAAGTATTTCCACCTATACAAGAAGCCGTAGAGTGATTTAATTGATTGTAATAACAAATTACGAATACATATTATCAAAATCCCTGAATTCTTTTATATAACGCTCCAAAGACATTCCCAATTAGTCTCAAATAATACAAAATGAAAAATATTAAATAATTTGACTCAAAATTCATACCTTATCAGTTCCCGCTATAAAATACTCAGCAGATAACTGAAAAACAAAATTTCCAATAACCAATATGTTCTATACCAACCATTTACTAGGAAGTAGCATTTTTTGAAGATACATTACCGGAACTATCACATCAGGTGTAGGGACTTCTTTTGTTTGTTGTTCTGCGAGCATGTTTTTAGCAGAATCAAGTGTCGCCTCTAAAAACTGGATATCCCTCTTTGTGACTTCATGGAGAACAAATAGTATATTGTGTACCAAGGGCGTAAAGTGGGCTTTTTTCGACCGAGTGTGGAGATTGCAGTACGAGTCGGAGGTGAGCTAGCACGAGTCGAAGGTGAGCCAGCACGAGCCGAAGGCGAGTGCAGCAGCGAGCCGAAGACGAGTACTGCAACCACACGAGGTCAAAAAGTCTACTTAGCCCTTGGTGCACACCATAGTTTTTGTGACGCATGTATTGATTTCTGCTTTTTTTGTACCTATAAGCAGGCCTAAAGTGACCTTTTTTGTGTTGATGTTGATTCGCATTGTGGCAGCATGTGGGCGCCTGGGTATTGTGGCTGAGAATGCGTGATTGGTCAACATATATGTATATATGTATTTAATTGATGTGATGATATATGAATTATGATCCTATTGTTACGAAAGCCTCCTCGATCACCCCTCTTTTACACAACATCTAGATGTGAAGAGCTGAAGGCTGGTTGCTACGTCAACCAGCCTCTATCTTTTTGTCATCAGTCTCTTTGGAGAACTTAAACTGTACGCACGTCGCCAAATAAACTTGCCCCTTTTTCAAGCTTTATCTACTTTTCCCGAGCCTTCATTAATTCCTTACCGACGGGACCCATAACCGAAACGTTCCCCCGTTTCACTGGTGTCAGAAGTGGGATCGTGTTGGTAACGGGGTTGTGCAGGCTTGTGATTGGTTTTTAGTGTCTGGAGTTTGGCGACGTCTGAGACTGTCAGAGCCACGAAACCTTGTTTGAGTTAATCATGGTGCGCACTCGCCGTGGAACGGAGACGTCGGAAGAAGAGTCGGAGATTCCCCCAGGCGCTTCGCGACCAAAACGGCCGCGATTTTCTGTTCGAGCTCGCCCTGCGTGCCCTTTAACAGTAACGGCTGCGACTGAGGCCCTCGTCGTTCCAAGCGCTCCGGCGACGATCGGGGCCCCTGCCATTCACAGTATTCCTCGACCAGAACGACCGTGTTTTTCTGGACGAGTTTGTCGGGAGGCTCCTGCGCCAGAAACGCCAACGACTGGAATTGCTCCTACTAATCCTCTTTCCGTAGCTCCTTCCTTCACGTTGGATGAGATTCGTCGTCTGCTGAACGAACAGAGCTTACAGCACCAGAAAGCCTTCCAGGAGCAACAACAACTGGGGCAATTACAGTTGAGAGAACAACTCCAAGCCGAGATGACTCAATTTCGTGAGGAACGTCTCCTTGCACGCGAGCGTGAGCAAGAGAGACAGCAGCAGGATCTCGAGGCCATCAGGCGGCAGCTTCGGGGGGACTTTCTCCGCCAAAAGAGGGAGATATTGGGACAAGTACTCCCGGGAAGTTTAAGGTCGGTGACAAATTCGGGAGAGGGTAATCTCTCTCAATGTTCGCGTGAGTCCGGTCCGGGCGGGGCAATACCCGCGACGGTCCATGCGGCTCAGACTTGCGGTGATGTACGTACGTCCGCTGGTGATGCGTTGATAGGTGGGAGTCCGGCTGTTGGAGTCGGCTCGCAGATGCCGGAGATGCCTCGAGGACCTAATGTTTTGAATGAAGGTTTATTGTGTCCACCTGCTCGTATTCCTGTTTCAACCAGACTCGGGGCCCCCACCTCGATTAATGAGACCTTTGCTTTGGATCGTGAGAGGTTGCGGACGATTGTTGCGGAGGTCACTGGAGAGGTGGTCCGCAGTCTCTCTTCGGCCTCTGTAGTAGCGTCGCAGCCTTCGCGGCCGCTTGGTTTGTCGGAGCCGAATCGGGAGTCCGAGGCTGTGCCGGCCTCGTCTCATGCTGTTTTGCCCTCTGTTGCGGTTGGAGGGTGCTCTCGGGGTTCACAGGCAGTTCGGCCCAGCACTTACGATGGGACGACTCCGTGGGCCATTTACGAGAGACAATTTTTGATGGTGGCGGAGTTGAATGGGTGGAGCTCGGCGGAGCGAGCGGCGACCTTGACCACCGCTCTTCGGGGGGGTGCCTTGGGTGTGCTTGGTTCTTTGTCTGATACGGACGCCCGGGATTTTGAAAAGATTTGCACGGCTCTCCGGGTGAGGTTTGGGGAGGAGCATCTTGTCAAGCTATATTTCACGCAATTCGATAATAGGAGACAGAATAAGGGAGAAGACCTCGCTACTTTGGGCCACGATCTGGAGCGGCTGGCGCGCAGTGCGCTTCCTGACTGTCCCGATCGCAGTCGGGATCAGATTGCCTGTGCCAAGTTTATTAACGCTGTTGCAGACCCAGTGCTGAAACACTCGTTGCGGATGGCAGCTCCTGTTACTCTACGTGATGCCATTGTGAAGGGCCTCGAGATCGAGGTGCTAACCAAGGAGAGTCTCGGCTCCCAGCGACTTAGGCAGGTCAAGACAGGCCCGTCCCCTTCTGCTGGGGCAGGAACCTCTTCATCCTCTTCCTCCAGACTCAGGGAGGAAGTCTCTGCTGCTTCTCAATCAGCGGAGGATCGATGCCCTGACTCTCGAACTCCTCCTGAAACCCGTGAAGCGAGTGGCCGTTCCTCCCGTTTTTGTTCCTTTTGTAAGCGTCGCGGACACAACGTCCAATACTGCTTCGCTCTTAGGCGACATTTTGAAAATACGGCCCAGAACTCCTCCGGTGACCGCACTACTTGGCGCAATCAACGCTCTAGAGAGTCGGGACAGAGTCGCCCGGTCTCGGCTAATCCTCCCCAGCGCCATGCTCCTTCGAGTCGTCTTGCCGGGCCAAAAAACTAACTCCTGGTGGTCTTGTGGGCCAAAAATCACCAGTAGGGAGAGTGGAGAAGCGGCCTGTGTTCCCTCAATTCGTTGTCAGGAGTCTGCGGCAATCTGGGTTATATGCCCCCGGGACTATAAATGGCGTCGGTTGCCTATGGGTCATAGACACCGGGGCCGAAGTGACCGTGATTAAAACAAATTTACTGAATCCTTCTTCCAGTACGATTTCGCCAGGGTCTTCTTTACGAACTGCCACCGGCGAAACTGCGCCTGTTCTAGGCAGGTCTTTGGTTAGGATCACCGTGGCTGGAAACATTCGCTCTGCCCACGAGGTCTTCGTTGCAGACATCGAGGATGATGGAATCCTCGGAATTGACTTCCTCTCCGTCCATAAGTGCGTGATATCCACCGAAGACAACACCTTCGTTCCCGGCAAGTTACGATTCCTCTGAGGACCACGCGATACTTTGACCCTGTAGTTTCACGTGAGGCTTATTCTCCTGCTCTTCGAGGGTTGGGCCGTGATGATGCGAATCAGTCTGAGACTGCCCCCGTAACTCTTCCGGATTTGGACCCTCGGCCCCTGGAGGTTCCTCACGTTTCTTCTCTGGACATCGGAAACTCGACGGAAGGACTCGAAACCCCGGTGCCGACACACCTTCTGGCTCTTTTCCAGGCTTCTTCCGGAAACTTAGAAGTTCTGCAAGTTCAGCGCCTCGCTGACCTTTTATTTAGCTGTGCGGAAACTTTTGCCAAACACTCCGGAGATATCGGTCGTTGTACCATCGTACAACATCGAATTAATGTGGGTAGCTCGTCACCGATAAAACAAGGGGCTCGAAGGTTGCCTCTTCACGGACGAGAAGAGGTTGAAAAGCTTGTGAACGATATGCGTTCGAACGATGTGATCGAACCTTCACATGGACCGTGGGCGTCGCCCATTGTTATTGTGCCCAAGAAAGATGGGTCAAAGAGGTTTTGCATCGACTATCGCGAGTTGAATAAGATTACTAAGAAGGATTCGTACCCCTTGCCAAGGATAGAAGACACACTGGAGGCTCTCGCTGGTACACATTGGTATTCCACGATAGACCTTCAGAGTGGGTATTGGCAGATAGAGATGGCTCCCGCTGATAGGGAAAAAACAGCCTTCGTCACTGGATTGGGAGGCTTGTGGCAGTTCAAGGTGATGCCTTTTGGCTTATGTAACGCCCCGGCCACGTTCGAACGGGTCATGGAGACGGCCCTTCAGGGCCTCACGAGGAAGATTTGCTTGGTGTATTTAGACGATATCATCGTCTTTGGGCAGACATTCGATGAGGAATTGCAGAACGTTGCGACTGTATTTCGCCGTCTCGCGGAGGCTGGACTGAAGATGAGTCCGAAGAAGTGCCTACTGTTTCAGAAGAAAGTCAAGTTCCTGGGTCACGTTGTTTCTTCTGAGGGGATTCAGACTGACCCCGAGAAGTTGAAAGTCATCCGGGATTGGCCTACGTTGAAAAGCAAGCTTGACGTTCAGAGCTTTGTGGGTCTCTGTACGTACTACCGACGTTTCGTGCACGGTTTCGCCTCCGTCGCTAAACCGCTGCATCGTCTTTCTGGAGAGAAAGTTGTTTTCAGCTGGGACTCGGAGTGTGAGGAAGCTTTTTTAGAGCTGAAAGTTCGATTGAGTTCGGCCCCTATACTTGCTTTTCCGCGTCCTGAGATTCCATTTGTTCTGGATACTGACGCGTCACATTCGGGTATCGGCGCCGTTTTGTCTCAGACTCAGGAGGGACTTGAGAGGGTGATCGGTTATTTTAGTAGGGTTTTGTCCAGGACTGAAAGGAATTACTGCGTGACCCGTAGGGAACTCTTGGCTATCGTAAAAGCAATGGTTCATTTTCACCATTACCTGTATGGTCGAAGGTTCTTGGTCCGCACCGATCATGCTTCGCTGCGGTGGCTCCTGTCGTTCAAAAATCCTGAAGGACAGGTGGCTCGTTGGCTTCAGCGGTTGGGAATCTACGATTTCGAGATACAACACCGCCCCGGCAGGCTTCATGGGAACGCCGACGCGCTGTCCCGGAGACCTTGCGAGGACATAGGAGATTGTCGACAGTGCGCCCGTTTGGAGCTTCAGAGATCGGTTTCTGTCGTCGTTCGGGCTATCTCCCTACAGGGTGACTCTAAAGAGTGGAGGGCTGCACAGGAAAGTGACGAAACTCTTCGAGAATTGAGGCGGTGGAAAGCCTCAGGAATTCGCCCGGATTGGGAAGAGATTTCTTCTTTGGGACAGCCGATAAAAGTTTACTGGGCCCAATGGGACTCTCTGTTCTTACGCCATGATTTGTTGTATCGCAGATGGGAATCTGCAGACGGGACTCGAATCTGTTGGCAGCTTCTGGTTCCTCGGGCTAGGGTGCCGCAGGTGCTTGCAGATCATCATGACTCGCCCTCCGGGGGTCATTTTGCGGTAAACAAGACCCTCGAGCGTATACGGGAGCGTTATTTCTGGGCACGCTGCCGAACGGATGTAGAAGAGTGGTGTCGAACCTGCGACGTCTGTATCGCCCGTAAGGGTCCTCGCGGCAGAGGAACAAGCCTAATGCAGACCTACAATGTCGGGGCCCCCTTCGAGAGGGTGGCTATGGACATCCTCGGGCCACTCCCGGAATCTCGGACGGGAAACCGCTTTGCCGTAGTTATGGCCGATTATTTCACAAAATGGCCAGAGATCGTCGCACTTCCCAACCAACGGGCAGAGACTGTCGCGCGTGCCTTCGTCACTACTTTCGTGAGCCGTTTTGGATCGCCATTGCAACTACACACCGACCAGGGTCGTAATTTTGAATCCGACTTGGTGCAAGAGACGATGACCTTATTGGGAATGTCGAAAACGCGTACCACCTCTCTGCACCCTCAGTCAGACGGAATGGTCGAGAGGATGAATCGGACCCTTCTCCAGTACTTGTCCGCGTTTGTACATCAGAATCAGCGAGACTGGGATGAGTGGATCCCTCTGTTCCTGCTCTCTTACCGGTCTGCAATCCACGAGTCGACCGGTCGTACCCCGGCAGAGATGTTGATGGCCCTGAGCCTCCGGTTGCCTTCCGATCTTGAAAAAGGCTCCCTTCCCGTCCCTTCAGAACTCAGAACCCCTTTTGCCTCTTCTTTGCGTCACAGGTTGGATGAAATACACGAATTTGCCCGGGAACGGATCGAAGTGACAACCGACAGGATGAAGGCCCGTTATGACCTCCGAGCTAGAGATATCCGTTTTGCTGACGGAGACAAGGTCTGGTTGTTCCAACCCCGGCGAGTGAGAGGGAAGAGTCCGAAGCTGCAAAGTAATTGGGAGGGGCCCTATGTGGTGGTGAAACGCATCAACGACGTTGTTTACCGAATACGCAAGTGGACAGCGTCTTTACAGTCTGGCCGGACGAAGGCCAAAGTGGTCCACCTGGATCGACTGGCGCCTTATGAAAGTCGTGAGGATCTTACCGGTACCTCTTAGTTACTTTCAGACCCTTCATGAGGGGCGTGAGGACTGGCTGGTGCACCACCGTTTTTCCTCACATTAACCCGCTCCCGTTCTGGTGTTAGACGCGCGAGCTCCCGCAGAGGAGGTTTTCGGTCGGTTTTATCGACTCTTGCAAGGCTAATTTTACAAATTCGCTCGGATTATTCTTCGTTTGGTTCCGATTGTAGTACAAAATAATTTACTCGTCGCTTGGGATTTTATTGAGAACAGGAACGAACGAAAGCTGGTGCTCAGACAGCTGCACGTTAAAGGAATTCTACACCTAAATTCAACTTTTGATGAAGAGCCTGGAATCGGGCAGCCATGTACCCTCTGATGAGGTGTTGCACGATGCTGCTGTTGGGGCACAGCTGACAGTCGTGCACCACTCTCAAGACGTTTCTCTCGCAGAGGCTGCACTGCGGCTCTTTGGAGACCCAGTTGTGATGAGCGGAGACCAATTTGCCTGTGGCATCTTCGTGGATGCTGGGGGAAGAAAGGATGGAGGGGTTAGGTGTTAAGGTCGGCGAGGTTGAACGACAACTAACAGGCTGTCGTAACATTCTTCACACACGATCTTTCGGACAGCCCCGACCGATACCCAGTAGTAGCAGCATTCCCCACACTTCATACTGGCCCAGTGACGTTCGTACCAGACCACGAAGTTCGACGCCGGTAGATTCTTCGCCTCCATCCAGTTGAATTCCTCGATCAGCGTCCTAATTTTGTAAAACGACATGTCTGACACGCGAGTGTTCTGAAGTGTCTCAATTGTGGGGATGGTTCGGAACGGTGACCTTTTCTTGTTTACTTTTGTGATAAATGCGGTTGTTCTTTCTCCGAGTGTTGACTTCATGTCACCCTGTCCAAATTGTATGCGGTGTATTAATTGGGAGCGATTTCAGCTCTGTTCCTCCCGATATAGTTTGGAGGTTGCAGCTTGGCGTCTGATCCAGCTGAATGTTCCGCGTCCCATCAGCTATGAGCGGAAGGAATCACTCCCGACCTGAACCCAGATAAGATCCTTTCATTCTTTCCTGCCCGCTCCCTTTGCAGTCCTCAAGCCCTACCTCATATGCTGCTCCTTTTCTTTTCTAGGTCAATAACGTTCTCCGGACTGCGAAGTTTTGTGGCTGTTTCTACTTAACCTGAGGCTGTCCTTGCGGTCTCGTCTTCTTTGCTGGGAAAGATCTCTTGTTGCCCTCGTAGTAGGATTCCGCTCGTGTCTCGGTTGCTGGAGGCAACACGCTACTGAGTTGACGTGATTTCTCCCGTGGACGCAGAGTTGACGTCATTAAATTGTTCTTCTTTGACCTTGTAAACACGTAGAGTCACGCCAAGGGTGCTCGGCCGTTTTCCCCAGTCTTTCTATGGTTTTCCTCGGGAGTAAAGGCAAATGCCGAGCGGAGTTGGCGAGAGTCTTCGAACGTACGACCATAGTCGCGACTCTCTCCTTAGAGCATCCTACATGTATTAGGAGGATTCCTCCTTTTACCACACTACATACCAAATTTTACACGTCGTTTTCGCTTGTGGGTCAGATCCGAGTCGCGGACGACTCTTGTTACATTGGGGGGGGGGCAGTGTTACGAAAGCCTCCTCGATCACCCCTCTTTTACACAACATCTAGATGTGAAGAGCTGAAGGCTGGTTGCTACGTCAACCAGCCTCTATCTTTTTGTCATCAGTCTCTTTGGAGAACTTAAACTGTACGCACGTCGCCAAATAAACTTGCCCCTTTTTCAAGCTTTATCTACTTTTCCCGAGCCTTCATTAATTCCTTACCGACGGGACCCATAACCGAAACGTTCCCCCGTTTCACTATGTTGTATAGTGGACTCTAGCTGAGGTTCAAAATAGAAGTTTGAGGGCGAACAGTTTCGAATGATTCTACATCGTGAGCTCTGTGAGTATCAAAAAAGGTCCTAAATTATGACTGCCGAGGACTTGGAGGTCGTAAATGGGTGCTCGAGGTCGACCAGTGTTCAAAGAGGTTCATATGTACGGTATGAGTGCTAAAGTAGGCGCTAAATTTTGACCACGGAGGGCTTGGAGGTTCAAAATAGGAGCTTGAGGTGATAGCAGGGTCTATAGAGGTTGAGGTAGATGCTAAGAGTATCAAAATAGGCGCAAAATTTCGACTCGGGAGCCAGTGCTCTACGAACAAGATATCGAATTCGTAGATATGGACATTGTGGGTATGTAAAAATCATTCATTGTCTTCCTCAATTGTCTGATCTCTCTTCCATATTTTCATTTCTCAAGGACTAGCTAGGGCGAACGTACATTATAAACGCAAACTGAATTCTACTGAAACAAGAATTTCAACGATCAGACTCTTTCAAGGAAATCTTTGATCTCGTTGACATACAAATTCTACAGCAAAATGAAACAATTGAATGTCGATCCAATTTGGTTCACGTTTACTTAGCTTTGTTCTTAATTCCGTTCACCAGCAAGCAGATTGATAATAGAATTTTATACTTACGTTTTCAGGCGTTGCAGAAGCAGAGGATGTTCCTCCGGTGCACAGCCGGGGGCACCTGCTGGTACGCTTCCAAATATACTTCCCCATCCGCATCGTTGACATCGATCTTTGTCATCACAGCAGAAAAGACAAATACCACGATTTAGAATGTGATGTTCATATTTTATATCTTCAGCCGCTGCGGGTTCGTCTCGCTATTCGTCTCGCTATTATACCGGATATCGTCAGCGTCAGAGGAACCGATTTAAAAGTCTGGTCGGTCTCCTTTACACTATGGCAACCGACTACACATCTAGGTTCGCTCGCCCTAGCCAGTCAGTCACGGTCTATCTCTGCTCTGCTATTTTTACAAGTTTCTACTGTTTCTTGCTTCCGAATCTTACCGCGTTTTGGGCGTGTCGGTGGCCCTTGTTACTCACGTCAGTTCGGCCGCTTTTTCCGGGCAATTTTCCGTGCGTTTTTTGCTGCTACGGCTGTTTTTCCGTTGCAGCTCGCTTAACGCTACTTGTGTTGGTGCTATCGGTGTGGTTTGGTCGAGCGTGACGAGCCTGCTCTGGTTATGTATGTGTTTCTGGCATACAACCGCGACTTTAAGACTGGACTTTGAACTGTGATAGTATACTGGTGAATTGCCTTTACTCTTCTATTTCTCTACCTGGACTGTGGCACCCCCCCTCCCCACGAGGTGCCCGCTCTTCGCACTAGGCGTGCGGTGTTATTGTTGCGTTCTGCAGTGTTTATACTGATGTGATCTGCAGCTGTGCTGGCATCATGGACTCCTATGCGTCTTTCACCCTGTCGTCTACCACCGCTTCTACTCCCACTGTGACCACGACTACGTCGGCCTTATCTACAACCCCGACTGTTGTGGCTGCTGTCTCTGGCCCTGCCTCTGGGTTGGCCTATGATTCTTTAAATCGGCCTCTTGATGCTGCTCCGAGGTTTTCTTTCCGGCCTCCTGGTTTGCCTGCGGCGTCGCTGCCTGCTGGGACTGTTGGTACGGCCGCCTCTCCTATCAGCTCTCCTCAAGGCGGTGGGGTACCTGGTCACACTGACGAGGTTTCTCTGGCTTCACTGTCCCGTGATCTTTCTGCTATCTCTGATAAGCTTAGCTGCCTGCCCGCTGTCCAGTCGGAACTTACCCGCTTCTCCACTACCCTTCGAGAATTGGCTGCCTCGTCCCGCGACCTTATTCGACAGATTGGGGAGCTTAAGGCGGATGGGGTAGTGACCGATGCTCGCTGCCTGGCTCTTGAGCAGCGTGCCGACACCACTGAGTCCCATATCGGGGCTCTCTCTGCTACGGTTCATACTCTCCAGCAGGATGTAGTATCTTCTCGTCAGCTCAGCAGGAGTTTGGCTTCATCCAGTGGCCGGGTGACTCGTTTGGAGAAGCAGCGACGGGACTATGAGCTGCGCGTAGCTGGACTCGCGGATGTTCCTGATCGCTCCCTGCTTGGCCTTGTCTCACAGCTGGCTCACGTCCTTGAGGTGTCTTGTACTGCAAATGACATCGATGACGTCTTCCGCCTCCCTGGCAACGAGAACCGTGCTCGGCCCCTCATTATCCGCTTCACGACTGCCCGCATGCGTAATAGTTGGCTTGAAAAGAAGCGCATCAAAAAGCAACTGAAGGCTAACGAGGTTGATCCAAGATTACCGAATACTGAGGTCTTTGTCAATGAGCCTTTATCGGCTGAGGAGCGTGAACTTCACAAGTCTACTCAACAGTTCGCTCGAGCGCATGGGTACCGCTTTGTTTGGATCAAGCGTGGCTGCATTTACCTAAAAAAAGAGGAGGGCTCGACTCCTCTACGCATTACGAGTGTCGATGATCTCCCTACTGGATCGGCTTGACCGGATGGAGTAGTGCCGGCCCCTCGTACCTCCTCCTTGCCGCTGCCCTCGAGGGACCCTGTTCTTGCTGCGCCGTCTCCTCCTTCTGCTGCTTCGTTGGACCGCTTCGACCACCTATCTATTTGTCATGCTAATGTACAATCTCTTGTTGCTCACCTGGATGAGTTTCGACTCTTCGTTGCTTCCTCCTCTCACCACGTCATTGCCCTAT
This sequence comes from Euura lappo, assembly GCA_018257835.1. NCBI lineage: Eukaryota > Metazoa > Arthropoda > Insecta > Hymenoptera > Tenthredinidae > Euura > Euura lappo. Next base: position 11,288 of record JAEUYN010001792.1, read on the forward strand.
CTGAAACCTTTCTTAAAGACAATGTCTCCGATGCCACAGTTGCACTCAAGGATTTCGTCCTGTTTCGCTGTGATAGACTGGGCAAGGGTGGTGGTGGAGTTGCTGCATTTGTTCATTCTAGCATCCAAGTGCGTACTGTTGCATCTTCTAATAATCTGTATTGTGCTAAGCCTAGGTATCTTATTCTTGAATTATCTATTCTAAATGCTCCTAAAGTTCTTTTTGCTGTTGTTTATCGCCCTCCCAAAGTTGGCCACTTATGCGATTTCGAGGATGTGTTTATGATGCATGCCGCATCTTACAGTAACTTTATTATAATGGGGGACTTCAATTCGGACCTTTGTTCGACCTCTGCTGACGCCCGACATATCTTCGACTTTGCGGAATGCAACAGCATCTTCATTGTTCCTTTTCACCCGACTCATCATACTTTGACTTCGCACACTTGGCTTAACCTTTGTTTTGTTGATGATTCCGATAAATTAGTTTCCAGCGGCCAGTCTGGCGTCCCCTTTCTTTCTGGCCACGAACGTATTTCGATCACTTATAGGCTCAGGGTTCCTCGTCCTCCCTCCAATCTCACTTCTTTCCGTGATTTGAAGTCCATCGATCCTGATACCTTCTCTCGTGCCCTCTCTCTACTAGACTGGGCTCCACTGTTTTCAGAGTCGGTTACTGTTGAGGACAAGCTTGGTCTTTTCAACTCCCATATTCTTGCTGTCTTAAACACTCTTGCGCCGGTCCAATCCAGGTCAATTTCTCGTCCCCCTGCGCCATGGTTGGACTCTGACCTTAGGGAACTTATGCGTTGTAGGAACCGCAGCTTCAAGGCCTTTCGGAAAATCGGGTGTGATAAACTCTATGCTGATTATAAATGTCTTCGTAACCGGGTGCAGGAATTAATTCGATCCGCGAAAGCCAAGTATTTCGAGGTTCGCTTTGCGTCGCTGCGGGATAGCGGCTCTATCTGGCGCGAGTTTCGTCGCCTTGGTTTAACTAAGGCTCGGTCTAGTATCATTCCGGTCGCCCTCACGCCTGACATATTCAGTGACTTCTTTGCTGCAACAACTAATAACTCTCAGCCACATGTTACTCTTGACCCTTTTGAGCCTCCCGCTGTATTCGATTCCAGTTTGTTCTACTTTGCCGATATCAACCCTGATTGTCTGCTTAAATTCCTCTATGTCTCCAATTCTGAGGCTCAGGGGGTGGACCAGATTCCGTTAAGCGTGTTGCGGCTAGCCATGCCAGTTATTTTTCCTGTGCTGCTTGACCTGTTCAATTCTTCGCTCGCTCTCTCGGTTTTTCCGTCGGGTTGGAAAAAGGCTTTGATTCAACCGGTTCCTAAGGTTAAACGTCCCTCCGTGGTCAGCGACTTCCGTCCTATCTCCTTACTTTGCTCAGTTTCGAAAATCCTTGAGCGCATTGTCCATCGCCAGCTTACTGACTACCTTGAGGAAAAAGGCGTTCTTGATGATTTTCAGTCCGGCTTTCGTGTGGGTTTTAGCACACAAACTGCCCTTCTGAAACTTACTGATGACATTAGGCTGGCCATGGACAATCGTTTGATTACTGTGCTTGTACTCTTTGATTTTTCTAAGGCGTTTGACTCAGTGCGGCATGAGCTTCTTCTAAATAAACTTCGGGCGATTGGATGCTCTGCCTCAGTATGTAACTGGTTCCTTTCCTACCTAACTGGTCGTTCGCAGGCTGTCCGTGGCCCGCATGGCGCTCTGTCTTCCTGGACTACCGTCGATTGTGGGGTCCCTCAGGGCTCCGTCCTCGGTCCCCTCCTTTTCACCATTTTTGTGAACGATCTCCCGCTCTCCATTCGTCATGCTCAACACCTGTTTTATGCGGACGACCTACAGATCTACCTGTCCTGTGCTCCCGCGGCGTTAGATGAGGGCCTTCGACGTATTTCGGAGGACGTAGGAGCTATTGCGGCTTGGGCGGACGAAAACTTTTTGTCGCTCAATCTAAAAAAAACCAAGGTCTTGCTAGTCGGTAGCCCTCGTCTTGCTGGCGGGTGTGATGTCTCATCTGCACCCCAGATTGTCGTTAACGGTTTCCCTATCCTATTCACCTCCTGCGCCCGTGATCTAGGCGTCCTGCTTAATGCTAGACTGAGTTGGAGTGATCATGTCGCCTCTGTTTCGGGGAAGGTCAGCATGATACTGCACCAGCTTAAGACTAGCAGGGACTTGTTTTCGCCCTCGCTTCGCAAGTGGCTTGTTACGGCACTTATCTTCCCGCACCTTGATTATTGTTGTGCTGTTTACAATGACCTGCCTGCTACACTAGACATTAAGCTTCAGAGGTTAGAAAATGCGTGCGTGCGCTTTGTCTGCGACGTTAGGCGTGATGTACACATCACCCCTTTCCGGCTCGGGCTCAACTGGCTGACGGTCAAAAATCGGCGCCTCTACATCATTGGCTGCCTTCTTTATGTTACACTCTCCAGTGGCCGACCTTCTTATTTAGCGCAGTCGCTCCAGTTCCTGCGTGCTGTAGCTGGACGTGTGACGAGGTCTTCTCTTCAGCCGCAGTTGCTATGCGTTCCCAGATACCGTAGCTCCTCTTATGAAAGATCTTTCATCGTGACTGCTTGTCATTTCTGGAATTCTCTTCCCCTTGAGGTAACCTCCGCTACCTCCTCGTCCGTCTTTCGATCCAAGCTTTATGCACATCTTCTAGAGCTGGAGCGACGTGCGTTTGATGCTCTCTCTTAATTTGCTATTCTTTGCTTCTGTTTTCCTGTTTTGTGTGTCAATTCCTACTCGGCTGCTTGCTTGCTCTTAACGGCCCTGCTTTATAGTACGAACACCTTATACCTACTCGTCATTAATTATTATTACTTTGCTAGGTTAGTATTATTATTATTTAGTTATTATTATTTTTGTATTATTATCTAGTTTTTATAATTTTTGTACTGCTGCTTTACCTACTCTGCACGCCCTAGGGGACTTGTCCCATGGGCGAATGAAATAAACATCCATACTACGTCGGGCCACCTCCGAATCACGGAGGCCAACCCCGTGGAGGAGCACGGCCTAACGGAGGTGGTGCGCCTAGTGGAGCTCAGCCTCGGGGAGGAGCTCAGCCTCGGGGACGCGCTCAACCCCGTGGAGGCCAAAGGGGCCGTGGCGCTGATTAGGGCGTTGTCTTTTGTTATTAAGTTTTTTCTTATAGGTAAAATATTATAATTATAATTGAGATTACATTACCTAATTAAAATTAGTTTTTCATTATAATTATAAGAAAATAAACAAAAAAGTAATCATATAAATGTTTGTTCTAATTACTATAATATCTATTCTCTCATCCGACAATTTGATGATGAGGATTGAAGAAAAACATATTGCAGCTTATTTTTTATAATTGGTTTTCACGTCAATCAATATTTTTTTTTTTTTTTAATACAGCGTTTGTATTTTCCGGTCACGTGCGACGTTACGCAAAGTTTTACCGTCTGACGCCGCTGCGGACAACAATAGTCAGCAGAATAACATGGCGGCCGGGGTACTGTGTGACGACACGCGGCGTTTGAAAATGAGTAATTTTCAATTGCTGTTCACAGTCACCTGAAGCTGATTTTTTATCATTCTCATTGTTCTCAAACATTGTATTTATTCATCACGCACCCATTTGTTATGGATATATCATGGATATATATTGAGCTTTAATCTGCAGCCTTATTCTGGAAATCCTTTCACGCGTATCACTTGGTGACAAAGGGGATAGAGGCATTTGGACCAATCAGAGAGCAGCTTTAAACGGAAATTTGGCTCTTTCACCCGTGATACGCGTGAAAGGATTTCCAGAATAAGGCTGCAGCACGGTCTTATACACAGGTCTTGGAACGACACCTAAATTTCAGTGGTGGGGGTGGTTCGCTTAATGGCTCAAGAATTCGTTCGAGTTGCGGCCGCAAGGGCTGCGCCACGCATATCAGTGGAGCAACGGGCAGACCATAGACAAAACCTCTAAATGTGGTTTAAACCTATATTGCCGTCATTTTTGGAAAACTGACTGGAAAAATGATAGTGGCAATATACTAAAAACGTGAAAAAATTCTATAACCACGAAATCGAACAAAATTACGAGTTCGAAAAATCGAACACGGGGTGTATAAACCGCGCGGCGCACGCGCGCATTCAATTACGATTAGTGGTTTTTGAAGCTCGATTTTTCGAACCCGTAATTTGGTTCAATTTCCTGGTAATAGAACTTTTTCCATGTTTTTACTACATTCCCTTTATTTTTTTCAGTCAGTTTTCCAAAAATGCCGTCATACAGGTGACGGCAATATAGGTTTAAAGCACGCTTAGAGGTTATGTCTATGGTCTGCCCATTGCTCCACTGATATCCGTGGCGCAGCCCTTGCGGCTGCAACTCGAATTAATTTTTGAGCCATTAAGCGAACCACCCCCACCACCTTCGTTTCAAGACCTGTGTATAAGACCGTGGGCTGCAGGAAGCTTTCCAACAAGGCAAAAACAGGCACCTTCAGACATACAGCGACACGATTAGTCGGATCTACGGGAAAGGACCAATCATCTCGCTGTTTACCTGACGGTATCCGTTTCTCTCGCCTCGTTGCAAAGCTCCAATTACTACCTTCAATCTTGCTAACTCAGGGTCGCCATCTCTCGGCTCGCGTAGTTAACCATTGTGGTTTTTCATTACTCCCCTATACGACATCCACACTGCTGGTGTCCTTTGCTGTTGCCTAGTCCCAGACTCCCTGCCAGTGTTGCCAGATCAGGGTATTTCTCCCTAGATTTAGGGTTTTTTTCGACTAGTCAGGGAGCATCTAGGGATAAAAATTATTTTGGGTATTTTCTAGGGATTTCCAGAAATCAGACTTTTTCATTTGATATATACTTAATTCCGAATTATTTCCGTCAGAATCGCTGTTAATCAGCAGAAAATTAATGTTTTCAGGTGATTTAAAATCGTGGCAATTCCGACGGGTAGTAATATAACGTAATCGAATCGGGTGGTCAGATTTCCCCACCACAATTGAAATTTTTGGGCGGAGGGGAATCTAGGGTATTTCTAGGGAGAAACGAAATCCGTCTAGGGATACGACGCATGGACCATCTGGCAACACTGCTTCCTGCCTAGCCCTAGTTCTCATCACAGGATTGCTGGAGTAGGATCATCGTCGGCGTCGAGATACAAAAAAAAAAAAAACTGAAAAAACAAATACAAAAACGGAGATCCGCGTGGAAATTGGTATTGAATTCAAGGTTTTTCAGGTCCGAGGAGTTTCGTTACGTAGGTATTCGGAGAGTCTTCTAATAATTAGGCTAGTTAGGTTAATTAGGTTAGTCCGTCTTCTATCGAACGAAAACCGGCTTTGCCCCAAAAACGAATCGGTTGCTTTGCGCCGAAAACACATCGGTGGCTTTGCCCCAAAAACGAAACGGTCGCTTTGCGCCGAAAACACATCGGTGGCTTTGCCCCAAAAACGAATCGGTAGCTTTGCGCCGAAAACAAATCTGCAGCGCGTTTACATACGATAGAAGACGTAAATTAGTTTCCAACTATGGAGGACGAAAAGATAACTGTTTTAACCGATAAGTACATGCGAATTATCACATCTTGCGAAATGTTGTGGGATGTGCACATCGATCACTTTGCGAAACTCGTTAAACGTGACTTTCGCTGCACTCCTCTGGAGACGTGGTGGAAATACTTTCCAGACGATATCAAACCTGCTTCGCAGTTCAAAAAGCATGTTCAAATACTGCATTCCGGCTATAGGGACGTCGACGAGCACTGGGTGTGTGCTTACTTCGACACAAAGTCGATATTCATATACGATTCAATGAATTCGGTTGTACTTCACCCCGATAATGAGATCTTTTTGAGGAAATTGTTCCCTTTTTACTCATTCGACAGTAATCCGGTGACGTTCCCTATGGTTCAACATCAGGGCCAAACACTCGACTGTGGAGTATTTGCGATCGCCTTTGCGATTTCGATTATTCATGGGCAAGACCCAGAGGAGATTACATACGACGCCCCACAAATGCGCAAGCATCTGCTCAAAAGGTTCGAAAACAATGAGATTAAAACTTTCCCATGTATTGTCGGAGCGCAAATCAATGATTCTAGGAACAAGATGGCTTTTCGTCAGCCTGAATCAATTTGCAGAAGCACCCACCACGAACACTCGCAACAAATTGGTGTCAAAACTTGGGCCGCCATTGTCCGACAACCAAACACAGTCATTCATGTAAGAGTACGAGACGAAAACTATGCTGGAAGGTCTCGTAGGAAACCACTCCTGAGTAACCTGAGAATAAATCGTGTGTCTACTCCTATCAACCCCGAATCGACCACGGTTATCAATAATTATAAAAACAATAATCATGACGCTAGCGCACCACTCTCGCGAGATACAAATGGAATTCAAAGTGACATAATTACCGCTAAGCAAATTTCGTCACAGGCCAATTCTCAACATGATGTTGTGCTTTTGGTTCCACCTCGGACGTAAGTTGGCAATATTACGGAAAACGTCCAAACTGCGGTTAGTGTTAGAAAGACGCTAAAACGCAATCGCATCCGTGCTCCGTTGATTTTAGATGACGTATCCAGAGACAAAATCACATCGGGAGCCTGGTTGACTGATCTCCACATGAATCAGTTTGTCTACCTGATGACCACCCAAACCAAATATTTACCCCGCGAGACATATCGGTTACAAATGCTGGATACAATTGTACCAATTTTACCCACGCAAAAGCACATTCAAATTCTACACGCTGCTAACAATCATTGGGTGTGCGCATATTATGACACCAAATCCATTTTTATGTACGATTCTTTCAATTTAAAATCCCTCCACGAAGATCATGAAAAGTATTTGAGGAAATTGTTACCCTTTTACCAGTTCGATAAGAAACGGATCAAATTTCCAACTGTACAAAGGCAAACTAACTTCTCGGATTGTGGAGTTTTTGCTATTGCCTTTGCAATTTCGCTTGCGAACGGACACAAACCGGACAAAATTACGTACAACGTCAGTCTAATGCGACTGTTACGATCGCAACTTTAGCTTATCGTACCTAAATTCATTTTTCATTTTTATTTTATTTTCCCATGAGCAAGTAATGCATTGTCTTAACATATTATGAATATTGTATTTCTTTTAGTTATTTATCACCTCCTTGACTGGCCTGAACGGCACGTACTCCCCGATAACTAGGCTAGGCTAGTGTTACAAACGGTCAGTACTTGGAATCATGGGGTTTTGCTGACGCTGAACACCCATGCTTCGCCTATAGTCCATTTGAAATAATTCTTTGTTAAAATTATTCATTTCTATAAGAACAAATCCTAAAAACCCGTTAAAGATAAGACTTCACCCAATTGACTATCCATTAAGGAATGCCTGTTGAGTGAATGTTGACAATCATTAAATTTAAATTAATTATTATTAAAATAATAAGTTACAGTGAACAGACTATAGCCGCTGGAGGTGGAGTAATGAGCCGCAGCACGCGCACGGGGACTCATAAGTAAGTCCCTACGCCTAACCAACTAGGAGGCGAGAAAAGTGCTGAACTTGCAGTTTGGCTGGCGCGCATTAATACATTACTAGAAGGGGTTGTTCCTCATTCGCTCGCTTCGCTCGCTCACTCGGTTAAGGGGAGGCGTTGTTCCTCGCTCGCTTCGCTCGCTCGGTTGTCATTGGTATTTCAAATATTTCGGGAACGAATTGATATTGTTACACACTTTACGTTTTAGATAGTTCAGTTTTATTGTTCAGTTGCTCGCTGGTTGTCAGTGGTATGACAAATATTTGGGTAGTATAACATACTATCACGCTATGCAATTCGAATTGGTTGAGGATTGCTCCTCGCTCGCTAGTGTAAATTTCGTAACAATATTCATCATTAAACGGTTCACTGCGCTTTCAGGTATTTGAAAAATATATAGATTGTTACGCACCGGGTATTACTAATGTCTATTTGAAATTTTCCTTTGCCACATACTTAATAATCCCGTCTACGAACATTCAGTTTCAAGTCAAGGTACGACAACGCGATCACTTTGCATCGAATGTCATAATTATTAACAAAGCACATGTTTACGGATGTAGTTATTTGTTTAGTGTCCACATAGTCATTGTTACAATTCGTATCTCTCAAATTGAAGGTGTGCCTCAAAAGTTGCTCAGCTGCAGGGAAAGGTCAGGGTAGGTTACCAATAGAAATGTTTAATTTACATTGCATAATTTACATTATATCTTAGCGACTTATCATTGTAGTGCTCGATGACATGAGGGACATAAATAGGTGTTTTTATAGCGCTTGTATTTGGATGGAGTAGTAGCAGCTGAATCTCATTAGCGCTTGTATATATATCTGAATTAAAGTGTGAGCTGCTCTTTTTGTAGCGCTTTCTGAATGAAAGATCAGCAGCTCAGTTTCAGTAGCGCTTAAGTCTGAATTGATACGTCAGCAGCTGAATTTTGGCGGTCACATTAATGTGATCCATGGCTGTGCCCCATATATGATTTTCAAAGGTCTACTCGTGGAACCATCAATTACTTCGTGATGCGCCTAGAATTTCTTTATAAACTATATTTTTTGTGCACAGCCTATGATTTGAATTGTCTCGATTAATGATGACAGATTTTTCTGTTAACAACACTTTCAAGTTGTATTGTGACTTGACTCTGGACAAAGCAACGTACAATTGACCATGAGCAAATACTGGATTTGGTAAGTATACTCCGACGCTATCGAACGATTGTCCTTGCGATTTATTGATTGTCATCGCGCAGCCTAGTCTGATAGGAAACTGTCTTCTCACCATTTTAAAGGGTACGTCCTCTTCGTTCGGTGACAGATCTATCCGTGGTATCAATACAGTTTCTCCCGCAAAATTTCCACAGATTATTTCGGTACGGATCAGATATTGATTCAACGCTTTCACCACCAATCTCGTACCATTACATAATCCTTGTGACAAATTAAGATTACGTAACAAAATAACGATACTTCCCACCTTCAACGTTAATTTATGAGGTGGAAGACCATTCGGCATCAATGAATTCATGAATTCAATCGGTAATATATTGTTCATATCTGTATTTTCCTCATCTTCGCCTGAATCCACACTAAAATAATCTACGCCAACTCCTTTGATTTTTGACAATATTTCGTTATTGATTGCCACAACGTCAACATTGGTTGGAGCTAATATCACCTTACCATAATTTGATGGATCTTGTGGATCAACACTTTCTCCAAATATTTCGTGCACGATATTACCTTTCGACAGAATCTCAGATGGAATAGTTGCAACTTCGTTATTACGTTCGAAGGAATTGGCAAATACACCGTCGCCAATTTTCAAAAGCCATTGTTTGAAATCGGTTTGTCCGTCTGCAACACGTATATTGTCTGTTAGTGACATATATATGAAACGATTCCACAATCTGCTCCTTTTAACGCAAGCCTCTAAAATTTGTGCTCTACTCCCATGCCGTACAACAGGTAAAGTCTGCCGAAAATCACCGGACACTATAACTATTTTGCCTCCAAATGGTTCGTTACAGTGAGATACGTCTTTCAACATCCGATCGACAGCCTCCAGCGCGTACTTAGATGCCATTGTTATTTCATCCCAAATTATGACTTTGGCGTCTCGGATATGTAGTCCCTGTTTCGAATTTGGTCTAATGTTACAGGTTGATCGTTCATTTAGGAGAAACGGTAATTTAAATGTCGAATGGGCGGTTCTGCCACCTCTCAGCAAATTTGCTGCAATGCCGGTCCATGCAACGGGCAGCACAATGATTTCCAAACTCTTTAGTGCAGTTATAATGGTATTATGTAGATAACTTTTCCCGCTACCCCCGGGGCCATCCAAATAAATGCACTTCTCGGATGATTCTCCACGAACGGCAGCCATTACTGTATCAAACACTATTCGTTGATGTCTCGTTAGCGTACTTACTAAGGTTGGAACGGCATCTTTCAAGTTAATAATATTTTCAACTTCGTCCGTGGTACAAAATAATTCGCAATCATCTTTGATATTGGGTAACTTAAAATCTTGCAAAGTAAATCCATGAAATATGAGTATTTCGTTGATCACTCTCAAGGCCTTTTGTTCATTTTGTTCGTTACAATCACTCTGGTGAACGAATTCGTATTTGTACTTGTCAAACAATTCACGGGCGTTGATCGGCATACCAAACACACATATGTAAGCAAACAACCGACACATTTCTTTGGGAAATTTAAGTTTTGATCCCTCTGCCAAACATTTATCCCATTCTTCGTCGTCGGTAACTAACTTACGTGCTACAGCCGCTTCGGAAAAGGTTGAATACGTTATACCTTCATAAGTTTTGATATCATTAAATGATTTCGCTCCTCGAACATGCAGTAATAACAATCTCAAATAATAACGCTCAGTTTCCCTCGGACTCACAAAATACATCCTACTTAAGACGGGTTTGAAAAATTTCTTACGTTTCGTCCACTCTGTATTTTTTTGATTGAATACGTAATAATTTGGTATTTCGCAGTACAAATACTTATGTGCTTCTACATCAGTCTCATTCAATTTCAACCACGCGAGCAATGTCGATTCTTTATTTCTTTCTACCGCTGTTTTCTCGTTACCCTCCTCAAAGTACACTACATGTTCATTTTCGACATGAACCGCCAATCTATAAATAGCATGCGATTGTTCATTCATGGGATATTCGAATAATCGATGCATTGCCTCAGGCGGACAAACGTACCGTGTTGATATGTATTCATTAACCTCATCGTAATCAATCGATCTACCTTCCTGCACATCCGTCATTTCAACTATTGCGCAGTCATGTCCTTTATAGCAGTACTTGAATAAATACTTTATACATTGCACTGTGGAACATACTTCGATGTTGATGTGGCAATTAAACTTCAACAATAAATACGGATTATACGATATAACATATCTATTATCTGCAACTCTACGTACCCCGTTTTTCATCGGATTAAAAACAATAACGTTCCCGTCATCCCGCCTGCGATACATAGGATAACCCGTTGACTCATAGTTCGTTTCCGGTGTGTAAGCTTTTGGAAATCGTTTCGTACATCGACTGGTTTTGCTATCCATACAGGACGAATTTACATTTTGTTCTCCGCAAGGGCCATGAATCATGCATTGTTTCACTATATCGAACAATGCCGGATATCGCGTTCTATCCGGTATCTCCGCAGATACTATTTTATCTACATCATCTGCATTCCGAACTTTACTATCTTCGTCCAACCACAATAACATATGAGCATGCGGCAATCCCCTCTTTTGAAATTCGATAACATAAACATAAGCCGCACACTTACCAAATACCGCATTATCAATCAGTTCTACTTTCAGCTCCTTTACTTTTTGCTGAAATACTCGGGCCACAAGATCTGGCCGATCTGTTGCAGTTTGGCCTGGCGAGAAATTTTCGACGATCTCCTTCCATTTAGGATTACAGGTCATAGTAATAAACAGATCAGGTTTTCCGTATTTTTGCAGTAATGTCATCGCATCTATAAAACTTTGTTGTAACGCTCGTGGACTTCCGCTGAACGACGACGGTAATATAACCATCTTTCCGATCCTCGCATCATTTTGTCCAGCTTTGTTATGCAGATAATCGACGACTCCTTTGTACAATTCTGCTCGTAGTTTACTTTGCTGGTTTCTGATAAAATGCAAACGATGACTTTCAACTTTCGTCCACATATCAACGATATATTGTTGGGACAATCTCCCCATACTCAGACACGGATTAAATCCCCCTCGATCACTCAACTTGTAGCTGTAATATTGCAACGCTGTTATCTCGCGGTTCCCTTCGGTTTGTTTCATTTTCGGCGTCCATCCGGTTTCACCTGACGGAAATATCAAAGGATATGTCATTGGATCGACATGTTTGCTCAAACTCGGTATGCTTATGGCACCTTCGTTTTTGGAATACAGACACACGTCTCGCTGCGCTGGGGGATCACCGTCTTCTGCAACAAACACAACTGCCACTTCGTTGCTTGTTGGCACGTTGAAACGATTTTTGTCTACGTTGGTATCTCTCTTTAGCCACATTCTCACTTCGCGAATTGGATGACCGGTCCTCAGTGATAATTGTTTTTCGTCTTCTTCCAACTGATACATCATTTTGAAAGCCTCCGCGTAAGGATTTATTCTACGTATGATATCATCCAATTCGCTTATTATCTCTGGCAAACATTTGCTATTTCCCGGATGCTGCATGCGTGCTCTGGTGGCAAGTTCGTTATCGATTATGTATAATTGTCCGAATTTACGCGCTTCATTACCGTTAGGGTGTAATGCATATGTGTTATGATACGTTTGCCCACATATACGAAATACAAATGGACCCCGACCCCCTTTAACGAAATCCAATTTAGCACCAAAGCTGGCAAACAGTGTTGGGCAGCAGCAAATTACATGGTGTAATTAATTACATTTCCATTACAAATTACAGCTGTAATTTTTAATTAAAAAAAAATCCATTACCCATTACAATTGTAATTTGTAATTGAATCGAAATCCATTACCCATTACAATTGTAATATGTAATTAAACCGAAATCCATTACCCATTACAATTGTAATTTGTAATGAAACCGAAATCCATTACCCATTACAATTGTAATTTGTAATTGAACCGAAATCCATTAACCATTACAATTGTAATTTGTAATTGAACCGAAATCCATTAACCATTACAATTGTAATTTGTAATTAAACCGAAATACATTACCCATTAAAATTGTAATTTGTAATTAAACCAAAATCCATTAACCATTACAATTGTAATTTGTAATTGAATCGAAAAACATTACCCATTACAATTGTAATTTGTAATTAAACTCGAATCCATTAACCATTAAAATTTTAATTTGTAATTAAAACGAAATCCATTAACCATTACAATTGTAATTTGTAATTCAATCGAAATACATTAACCATTACAATTGTAATTTGTAATTGAGTCGAAATCCATTAACCATTACAATTGTAATTTGTAATTAGACCGAAATACATTACCCATTACAATTGTAATTTGTAATTAAACTCGAATCCATTAACAATTACAATTTTAATTTGTAATTGAACCAAAATCCATTAACCATTACAATTTTAATTTGTAATTAATCCGAAATCCATTAACCATTACAATCTGAAAATGTAATTAAGTCGAAATACCCGAACCATTACAATTTTAAAATGTAATTAAACCAAAATACATGAACCATTACAATTTTAAAATGTGATTGAACCGAACCCAACCGAAGCATTACAGTTCAAAAATGTAATTGAACCGAAATACATGAACCATTACAATTTTAAAATGTAATTAAACCGAATCTAACTGAAGCATTACAATTTTTAAATGTAATGCTTCGGTTAGGTTCGGTTCAATTACAATTTGAAATTGAAATAGTTCATGTATTTTGGTTCAATTACATTTTTAAATTGTAATGGTTCATGTATTTCTGTTCAATTACATTTTAAAATTGTAATGGTTCATGTATTTCGACTTAATTACATTTAAAAATTGTAATGCTTCGGTTAGGATCGGTTTAATTACATTTTAAAATTGTAATGGTTCATGTCTTTCGGTTCAAATACATTTTCGAACTGTAATGCTTCGGTTAGGTTCGGTTCAATTACATTTGAAAATTGTAATGGTTCACGTATTTCGACTTAATTACATTTTAAAATTGTAATGGTTAATGGATTTCGGTTTAATTACAAATTAAAATTGTAATGGATAATGGATTTTGGTTCAATTACAAATTAAGATTGTAATGGTTAATGGATTCGAGTTTAATTACAAATTACAATTGTAATGGGTAATGTATTTCGGTTTAATTACAAATTACAATTGTAATGGTTAATGGATTTCGGTTCAATTACAATTTAAAATTGTAATGGTTAATGTATTTCGATTGAATTACAAATTACAATTGTAATGGTTAATGGATTTCGTTTTAATTACAAATTAAAATTGTAATGGTTAATGGATTCGAGTTTAATTACAAATTACAATTGTAATGGGTAATGTTTTTCGATTCAATTACAAATTACAATTGTAATGGTCAATGGATTTTGTTTTAATTACAAATTACAATTGTAATGGGTAATGGATTTCGGTTTAATTACAAATTACAATTGTAATGGTTAATGGATTTCGGTTCAATTACAAATTACAATTGTAATGGGTAATGGATTTCGGTTTAATTACAAATTACAATTGTAATGGTTAATGGATTTCGGTTTAATTACAAATTACAAATTGTAATTTGTAATTTGTAATTAATTAATTACAAATTCGCCCAACACTGCTGGCAAATGCCAAAGAATTGTTATAACTTCTCAAATTGCCTACGAAGTTCTTACTATGTGAGTCGATACCGTTGAGTAATTGTTTCAGTGCCTCGGGATAAGGTCTGTTTTCCAAGATGCGTACTTTACCTTTGTGACAGCAAGTGTTATACTTTTTATCGTTTGGTAATTCAGAAAGAAAATGTTTAGCGTTACAAAATTTACACAGATCATTCATTTTCCCTAAGTAATTAGACTCAATCTCTTCTTCCCTAAAATCTATATTGGCGAGTAACGCGTTTCTTTCAGCAATAGTGGGATTGCAGGTATCAGTTCTGCGTTTTTTTGCCTTCGATGATACCAATGGTTCTTTGACGGCCTTTGTTCTTCTGGTCGCATTTTTCTTTTTGATAGCTTCTCTATTCTGATTTTTATACATTGCGGCGGCCTTGAGTCTATTGTTTCGTGCTTCCTCTGATTCCTTCGCGCGACTTCTTTTTTTACTGTCGGCATTTTGTTTGCGTAAGACGACTGTCCACGTATCGTCCGACATTTCAGCGGACTTCGTTTGTTGGTTCGTGCACCTCTCGTCCGGTTGAAGTTTATTAGTTGTCTGTCCCATCGATAATGATCCTCTCGGTTCTCCGTTTTTCTCCACATTATCTCCCGTTTCCTTATCGACCGCGACAGTCGTAACTGCTCGGTGTCTAACTTTTTTGAGAACACTCCCCTTACGGAAAAAAAGTACTGGGAGCTCAGTACTTAGTACACAAATTCCAGTACTTAGTACACGAATTTTCAGTACTTAGTACTCATACTACAGTACTTAGTACACGAATTTTCAGTACTTAGTACTAATACTACAGTACTTAGTACAGGGTACTAGTAGTACTTAGTACTAATACTACAGTACTTAGTACAGGGTACTCGTAGTACTTAGTACTAATACTACAGTACTTAGTACAGGGTACTCGTAGTACTTAGTACTAATACTACAGTACTTAGTACAGGGTACTCGTAGTACTTAGTACAGTGTACTAGTAGTACTCAGTACAGGAGTACTAGTATTGAGTACAGAGTACTAGTAGTACTTAGTACAGGAGTACTAGTACTAAATACAGGATACTAGTAGTACTTAGTACAAGAGTACTAGTACTGAGTACAGGGTACTAGTACTGAGTACAGGGTACCAGTAGTACTAAGTACAGGGTAGCAGTAGTACTTAGTACTTGAGTCCTACTACTGAGTTGAAGAATACTAGTACCAAGAGGAGTTCTAGTACTCAGTTAAGAAGTAGTATTACTAAGTACAAGTGCACTACAATACTCAGTACTGTGGCACTTTGACATATGAGTACAAGAGTACCAGTACTATAAGTACAGAAGTACTCACTGTGGCTAATACTGCAGTACTATGACTTGAAATAATACTGTAGTACTAGTACTTCCAAGTACTAAGTACTGTCTTACTAAGTACACGAGCATAGCAATAATAAGTACTGCATAATTATATATAGCTGTACATGCGCATAATTACAGTGATCAATTCTTCTGTACAAGTACGCGCCAATACTGCAGTACTACCCATACAGCATGCAACATTGCTGCAACATTGCTGCAATATTGCAATATCTCATCTTCATTACATTGCATCTGCAATATTGCAGCAAGGTTGCAGCAATATTGCAGATGCAATGTAATAAAGATGAAATATTGTAATATTGCAGCAAGGTTGCAGCAATATTGCAGATGCAATGTAATAAAGATGAAATATTGTAATATTGCAGCAAGGTTGCAGCAATATTGCAGATGCAATGTGATAAAGATGAAATATTGTAATATTGCAGCAATGTTGTAACAATGTTGCAATATTACAATATTTGCATGCATGCTGTATGGCAAGAAATGCATCAAATCATGAGCAAATTATATCATAAGACATCTCATAAAGTGAAATCAAATTATAAAATGTGATATCAATATATCGACGTTCATAAATATATGAATATGAATGATCTGACAAACTTTTGTCAGATTAATAAATCTATGAGGATATCATACCCGGGAGAAAATGGTTCATAACATATATCTGTATAATAATTATCTGTTCCCTATCTATATAAAGGAAATTGTACCTCGAAGTGGCCGGATTTTATAGCTGCGCTGTCATACAAATATTTATTTTTCTACGACAAAGCGCAATAATTAATTCATGTTTGCCAAAAAAAATCCGACCAACGTTCAAATATACGCGTCGGCTCTTTTTACATACACATGACACGTAGAAAAAATTTGGATCGGTTCAAACGATCAGATGTCAATTCTTGTCCGTTTAGAGGTGGAATTCACTTCGCTTTGAAAGAAGTTTAAAGTTTCCTTATTTGAATTTTCGCGCCTGTGCGATTGACCCACGTGGCGATGTTGACAAGCTCGCATAGCGCGCGCTAGCATAATGGCGGTGTTCCAACGAATGGTGTCACTCATTCACTGCGTCGTATAGTTCTCGTACATCGTGCAGCTGCAGTTTATCATGTCCACAAAATAATCAAAACGAGTAAGTATTTATCTTGTCATGTACGCTCATATTTAGGATAAAATCATCCGACAGAATTATTATACGAATCGCCCTATCTGAATATACACGTTAATCCGTGTATCGAACATCTGACGGGTTTGAGGTTATGTACCGTACATTTTCCGACTATTGTGAGATACTGAAAAGATTAGATTTATGGCACTTTAGTTATCAATTGTTGTGACTATATCGCGTTTGCTCTAAAAACCGGCCATCTCGGGGCTGATCAGCTTATATCAGGTTATAACGCTGGTTATTCAGGCGAAATCCAAGATAGCCGGTTTTTCAAGCAGAATTCGAGATACTCGGTTTTGACGCAAATCCCAAGAAGGCCGGTTTTATTACGTGCCTGCCATGTCATTTTTACCACTTTCTTGCGGCAACATCACAATATTGCAGAAAATGACACTGCAATATTGCAGCAATATTGCAATTGAAATGCAATAAAAGCGGACATAGCAATCTTGCTGCAACATTGCAGCAATATTGCCCGCAATATTGCACACATTGCGGTGTGACATTGCAGCAATGTTGCTGCAATATTGCAATGCTGTATGGGTAGTACTTGAGTCAATACTGCAGTACTAGTACTCGCGCCAATACTGCAGTACTAGTACTCGAGTCAATACTGCAGTACTAGTACTCGCGCCAATACTGCAGTACTAGTACTCGAGTCAATACTGCAGTACTAGTACTCGAGTCAATACTGCAGTACTAGTACTCGAGTCAATACTGCAGTACTAGTACTCGAGTCCTGCAGTACTAGTACTCGAGTCAATACTGCAGTACTAGTACTCGCGCCAATACTGCAGTACTAGTACTCGCGCCAATACTGCAGTACTAGTACTCGAGTCAATACTGCAGTACTAGTACTCGAGTCAATACTGCAGTACTAGTACTCGAGTCAATACTGCAGTACTAGTACTCGAGTCAATACTGCGATACTAATACTCGAGTCGATACTGCAGTACTAGTACTCGAGCCAATACTGCAGTACTAGTACTCGAGTCAATACTGCAGTACTAATACTCGAGTCGATACTGCAGTACTAGTACTCGAGCCAATACTGCAGTACTAGTACTTGAGTCGATACTGTAGTACTAGTACTCGAGTCAGTACTGCAGTACTAGTACTCGAGCCAATACTGCAGTACTCGACCTAGTACTCAAAATTAATACTTCAGCATTAGTCTAAGTCCAGAATTAGTACTACTACTACTGTACTGCAGTGTTAGTCCAAGTACTATTAATACTGCAGAACGTGGACTTTATATATATGCAGCAGCTGTCCTGCAGTACGGTCTTAGGTAGTACTGGGACTATAATACCAAAGGGCTAGTACTCAAAGTAATACTTCAGTCATACTACACTAGTACTTGGCACCTACTTATATTCCTTCTCAGTAATTTTTGTACTAAAAGTACTATGAGTACTGTGTGTACTCGCGAAATAAGTACAGCAGTAGTTTAGCAGTACTTAAAGTACTGCTGTACTGGCAGTACTTTCAGTATTTTTTTTCCGTAAGGGTCGCAGAACTCGCATTGCGAGGTTCGCTTTCATCGCTAAACAAATGCCCTGGTATTAACGGAAAATGTATCAAATCAATAATAGCGAACACGTGCATCAAATGTGGGCGCATATTTTGTATGTCATACACAAAGTCACAAGGATTCCGACCTGAAACAATGGAGATCGCGAAAGCTATCGAAAAAACACCGCAGTCCCAATGATTAGTCTGCTGCTGCACTTCCTCGAATACAACGCGTAGATCATGATATGGCAACATTCTTGTTATATAAGTCTTATGATCCTCATGAAGTACTCTCCGGTTTGTGCTATCATAAACGTGCAACACTTGAGTATCGTACCATACACTAATCCAATGACCTCTCAACCTTGGACCATGAAAAAGTATTTGCAAGCACGGTTCGTTTCTCGGAACAATTTGGATCACTTCTGGTATCTGCACCAACAAAGTGCTTTGCATGCGATAGCGAGTTCGTGCGTGTAGTATATACATAAATTGTTGCATATGTGTATCTGTTAACATACCTTCATCTCCAGTTTTTTGCAAAACTGCAAAATCCGCAGGACTTAGGGAGGGATAATCACGTGGGAGACTCATGGCACTATACTCTGAATTATACTCTATGGATTATTGTACTGGCACATCGTGCACAGCGCGCACATCAAACAAACACAGTATGAGTGCTAATTCTTATACGTTGCTTTCACGTAGTTCGTCACACTCTATTCACCACGTGTATCAATAACACTGAATATTAGTCAAATTACGTATATTTTGTCGAACTTTTATTTCCGCGCTATTTTTAGAACTAAATTTCATACGCTCGTACGCTATTTTGTACAACGTCGTCAACATTTCGAGACAAATTTTGCTGATATCGGAGTGAAATACTTAAAATCGTTTTAATCGTTGAACAAAACATGAAATGCATATTGCTAACATCAAAATTAATACGTAAGTAGAGGAGTTCGACTATAGCGAGACTAAACAAACGCCCCTCCCCCCCCTCCCCCCTGCCCTTGGTACTATAGCGAGACTAAACAAACCCCCCTCCCCCTCCCCTTGGCGCTATAGTCAGCGCGTGTCCGGGGCCCCTCCCCCTCCCCCGTCCCCCGGCTCTGACGTAGCTAGGGTGTGGGCCCTCCCCCTCCCCCTCCCGGTCCCCTGGACACCCTCCATCGATACGGGCATACGTGACCTTCCCCTGCCCCGCACCCCTTGGTCTAGTGACGTCAGGGGGGGGGGGGAACCTACCCCTTGTCCCGTGTCTAGACTGTGCTCGGGCCGTCCGACTCGGGTCTCTCCGGCGGGCTTCGGCTCTGGGTCCCCGGGTCCGTGTCGGCTGGTTCAAGGGTGTGGTCGCGCGTCTCGGGTCCCCTGGTTATGCAGCGGAGACCTACCCTTTGCTCTATGTGTGTATGTATGTATGTATTTATGGCTGTGTACGGTTTTACGCCATGCTTAGAGGTATATTACATGCTGGGGAAGCGGTGAGGGTGCGGTCAGAGACTTGTTGACACATACATTGTATATACAAAAAGATTTTTAGGTTTATTCGAATATTTTACGGTTATACATAATGATGGTTTTAACATCTAAATTACACACTATCTTGTTTGTACGATTATACTCAGGAATAAGAAATTGAAAATGAAATGGGATTAAAACTAAATTACGCGCTATCTTATTTCTATGATTATACTCGGGATTAGAATGAAAAATGAAATCAAATAATCTTAAACGCTTACGGAATTCAATATCACATCTTTCTGCGCGTGCAACACTGTAGGCATTCCAAAGGGTAAACGTGACTAAATTCAGAGGTCTTACACTTACGGAAACAACTGGATTTTAAGCGATCATAAAACGAGGCGGCAATGCGGTCGTTTTTCTCATAGTTATCAGAAAATATATTGACAAACTCCCGCAGAGTAAAGCCAGCAGCCATAAAATGAACAAACATAATACAGAATTGTCCGCATACGTTAGAAGAGAAACTCTGGAGCTGCCTATTGTTCCAACTGTATCGACGGCAGTTTCTTCGTAAAGTCCGTTTATGGTGGTTGACGATTGGTGGTGCTCCGAAACTGTCAAAGAAGGCCCCATCGCCGGTGCTGCTGAGATAGACGCCCACCCAGTGTGTGCCAGGTCGCGTGTGATCATCGGTGTTTGCAACAAAGGCTGTCGGGCGTGTCCAGGTGAGGGGGATCTGGTCCGCTGCAAAAACCCCGCATCGACCGTTCTTTAACGGGGGTAACACAGCCTGAATCTGTAGACTGTTCATCTTCCGTAGCCTTCTCGTCCTCCTTAGCCGCCTCGTCGCTTTCGGATACTAAGCTCGCACCGTCCGCGAACGTGCGGTGTGTCGTATTTGACGAATCTGATAAGCACACCTCTGTCGAGTCAGTTGCGGAAAGGTACTCGCCTGAATTGTCGAAGATCGACGTCGAAGATCCTAGCGGTGGTCCGAGAACACGGTCTGCTATGTCAGTCGCATCCGCCGGTGGAAGATTTTTCCGTGTGGCGGATAGCGATATTACTTTGGGCTGGTTCGATGATTTCTTATGTACAGGGCGCGCTGACCACCTACTGCTCCGGCTGTTCGCTGAGGTACTGTGAGCAATCGGTATAGACTGGGAACTATACCTGGGACTGTCGAGAAGTTGGCACCCGTTCAGCCATTTCTTTAATTTCATCGCGTTGTTCACCGCACAGATGTAAGACTCTTCCTTGGTCACACCGTGATATAAGCAGTATTCCTCCTCTGCCTCCATGTTTCCGAAGGTCGGGCAGCTTTCCCGTTCCAGATTGATAACCTGACGCGATGTAACGGACTCCAGATAGCTCGCCTTGTCCGCTCCTCTTGTTATAATACGGTGAGCATTGCGAGCGACAGCCCGCAGATGAGACTCCAGGCGTAAGAGGGTAACATCACCCTCGAACCATTCTATTCCGTGGTGAAAGCAGGTGACGTAATTATTAGCCGTACGGTCCTTCGGGGTGAGGTCCGAAAACGCGTACGGTGGTTCGACGATCCAATGCGCTGAATATTTGTGACCCAGTGTGACGACGGCTACTTCTTTCGGTAAAAATGTTCCGCACAACCCGTGGAAGCCCTGGATATCAAACTACTTCCTTCGTCAATGAGTTATTCAACCCGTATGTTGTCGAAAGAAGCAAGTGATTGTCGGATTTCTTCACTGCTCTGGCGAACGTTTTGAAACTGCGGCTCGGGTTACCCATCGGTTCCGAAGATTGGGAGGTGGCCATTTTACGACGTGATTACTCTCTCGCGGTTGACGATAGACTGAGCTACGGATGATACAACGAGGACGCAGCAGCCACGCATATCCTGCTGTAATACAATAAAGGGTTTCTGATGGGGAGGGTGGTTGTAACCGTCATCGCCACCTGTCGTGGTATGTGATTCCTGGCAGTAGCTAGTGGGGTGGTTGGGTGTACACGATCCAGCTGTTCATCAGCCTAGGGGTCGTGATTGTTGATACCTCGAGATTACTGGTCGTGGTTATCCATAATAAACATTTCAAAGAAGCATCCTGTTCCGCGTAGATCCTTCTTCCTCCACCCGTGCATGGTGGGTTCCATCAAGTCGTGGTAAACAAATGACTTCGGTCGACTGGTAACCGGTGGTCTTGCCGTTTATTATAATTTATTACCGTTTATTATAATTGCTCCGGGGTAGCGATGTTTATTGCATTGTCTACTTGGTCCGCATATACCATGCGGTTATCGCCGTAGACTACCAGGCATAGTGGTTGGGTCCTGGGGCTAGTAGCAATAATAAACGGACGATACACCTCGGCTTTCTTGTAGTTGGGTTGACCGAAGACAAGCTAATATAGCGTGTTTATATAGGTCCGCGTATACCATGCGGTCATCGCCGTAGAGCGCCAGGTACGGTGCCTGACGGTCCTGGGACTAGTAGCAATAATCAACGGATGATGCAAATCGGCTGTCTTATAGTTAGGTTTACCGAAAACAAGCTAATGTAGCGTGTTTATAACCGCGTAGCCAGTACAGAATGTTTAATAAACATCCGGTTCATCACAGCCGTCAGGTGCAGCGATGAAACAGCTTATTCGGCGTTTATTATTATGCAGGAACAACCTTTACAACAATTAATGAATACTCTGCGTATGTAGCTATACGCTGGTATCTAAAACCCATGTCGTGATCCGTAGTTACCATCGCACATGATACACACACACACATATCCTTTTTAGTTTTGATTGAGCCCTCTCTACCTAGTCACTCTTGTTATAGCAGGGGTTTGGTATTACGCTTTCACATTGCATGATCACTGGGAACAGCGCGATAAACAATACACGGTATTTGTTGTATCTCACTTACCTACATGAGGCGAGGAATCGATACGATGGTTATTCCTGAAAATATTTGATAATAATCAGACGTCCTCGACCTAGTATTCTTCCGAGCCACCCCTGGTACAGTGAGCACCAATAACTGTGTGTCAGGAAACCGCGTTCCACCAGCGGAGGCCGCAGTGGTCCGGCTCATCTTCGGTCGATCATTATTGACGCGGTCTGTACACTCGTTTTTCGTAAAAATCTGAAATGGTCTGAAATGGCCCAGCAGCAACCCCACCTCTCTTCTTCGCTGCTATTACCAGAATGCTCGTGGTATCAACACCAAAACCAGGGACCTTATTTGCGCGACTTCCGACCAGGCGTATGATATTGTCTCGCTGTCCGAAACCTGGCTAAAGCCCTCGGTTGGCAACTCTGAATTTATCGATCTGAATGCCTATACTGTTCACCGCTGTGATCGCGTTGATCGTAGAGGTGGCGGTGTGCTCATCGCTGCTAAGAGGACCTTCTGTTCTTCGACCATCGACTTCAGGGAGCTCACCGCATCTGTGCCTTCGTCCAGCGTCGTGGGAATCAACATCATATTTCATGGCTGCACGCTCACTGTGATTACACTGTACCTGCCTCCCGACCTGCATGTTGACCGCTTCACGGTTTTTTTCGACATGCTTGAATCAATGCACGCGGGCTTTGGGGATCATATCCTGCTACTCGGTGACTTCAATGTGCCTCGCTTCACGACCGACTCAATTCCTCGTGACACCAAATCGATCACCCTGCTGGGCTCTGTTAACTTTTTTAATCTCCGACAATTCAATGGTGTTGCGAACGCCCTAGGTGGCAGACTTGACCTAGTCTTTTCCGATCTCGAAGTTGGTGTCAGCCGCTGCTCAGTACCCTTTGTTGCAGAAGATGATTACCATCCTGCGCTGTCTCTTTCCCTGGTGTCCCCGCAGCCCGTTGTGCCCTGCCGTGTGGCTAATCGTGAATTGCCTCGGTACAATTTTAGAAAGGCTAATTTTATCTCCCTGTATGACTCTTTTTATAAAACTGACTGGTCTAGCCTTTCTGCCTTTAGTGATGTAAATGTAGCCTGTAATCATTTCTATTCTATCGTATACTCGGCTGTTGATGCCTCTGTCCCTAGACTTAAGCCCACCCGCGGAAATACCAACTTTCCAGAATGGTACACGCGTGATGTTATCAACGGTCTCAAAGCTAAGAACAATATGCGGTCCAGGTACTTGCGCTCCGGTTCTCCTGCTCACCTTGCTCAATATAAATCTCTCCGTTCTGCGTTTAAGACCCTACGCGACACCGCATTTGCGGCCTATCTCTCTTCGCGCGAGAATGCCATCGTAAATGACCCGGCAGCGTTTTGGTCCTACGTGAATAGGCTTAAAGGCGGCTCGCGGATTCCGGTTGCTATGTCCCGTCGCGGGGTCAGTTATGATAAGCCTGTTGATATTGTCAGCGCCTTCGCGGATCACTTCTGTAGCGTGTTCGACGTGCCTGACCCAGCCCAGCCCTGTATTCAGATCGTCTCCGAGCGTTCCTGTTTTGCTTTGTCTGGGCGGGCATGCCTCGAAATCACCGAGTCCGATGTTCTTCTTGCCCTTCGCTCGCTCAAGCCTAAGCTTTCGGCTGGTACTGACCAGATCCCTTGCCTTGTAGTTCGCGACTGCGCGCAAGTCTTTGCCAAGCCTTTGTGTTTTATGTTCAATCTCGCTCTGAAGCAAGGGGTCTTCCCGGAAGTCTGGAAATCGGCTAGAATCTGCCCTGTGTTCAAATGCGGCGACGAATCTGATGTCGAGAACTACCGCCCTATTGCAATCCTGCCGGCTTTCTCTAAAGTATTCGAGTCATGCCTGTATAGTCATATTTTCCGCAAGGTTTCGGGACTTATTACGCCGTTGCAGCATGGCTTCATGCCTGGCCGGTCCACTGTTTCCAACCTCTCGCTCTTTTCACATGCGGTATGCACTGCGCTCGACAGCGGGGTGCAGGTGGACACGGTATATACGGACTTCTCGAAGGCGTTTGACAAAATTGATCACAGTATTCTCTTGCGTAAACTATCTGACGCCGGGCTGCATAATTGTTTAGTTACGCTTCTTAAGTCTTACCTGGTCAATCGACGCCATGTTGTTGAACTCGATGGTTATCGGTCGGAGTTTTTCACTCCTACCTCTGGCGTGCCGCAGGGTTCCAACTTGGGTCCCCTGCTTTTTAACGTGTTCATAAATGATATCGTCTCTTGTCTGTGCTGTGACGCACTTTTATATGCCGATGACCTTAAACTCTACCGTGTAATTCGTAATCCTGCCGACTGTGTTGCTCTTCAGAGTGACCTGGACCGCATCTCAACTTGGTGTGAGCGTAATCGCCTGTTACTCAATGTTCGTAAATGTAAAATTTTATCATTCTCTCGCGTCAACAGTCCGGTACTGTTTGATTATCAGGTGGGTAGTGACGTCCTTGCCAGAGTTCGAACTACGTCCGACTTGGGCGTCACCTTCGACTCTGAGCTGCGCTTTGATCAGCACATCTCGTGCGTCGTATCTGGTGCCACTAAGATGCTTGGCTTCCTTCTGAGGACTTGTAGATCTTTTAATTCGCCCCTGGCTTTTAAAACTTTATACTTTTCGTTTGTCCGTTCTAAGCTAGAATATGGTTCACTCATATGGTGCCCCCTGCTTGCTCGGGACATAAAAACAATCGAAAACGTTCAGAGGAGGTTCCTTAAGTACCTCGCGTTTAGGGCCGATTCTATCTATCCCGTGCGTGGCTGTGATGAGGCCGCATTATGCGCCAGATTCGGCGTCCCGCTATTGTCGGCTAGGCGTAATGTTGCCTCCGTAACTTTTTTGTTCAAAATCCTTATCGGAGACGTGGACTGTCCCGACCTCCTTGGTTGCCTGAACTTCCATGTTCCTAGGCTCACTGGTCGCCACAACGTGCCGTTCCATCTCAGTCGTGCACGGGGCAATATCGCACTCCGCTCACCGCCGCGAATGATGTGTGTGCTTTTCAACGGTCTCCCTGCATCCTGTGACCCAGGTGCTCTGTGCCTTGCGTCTTTTGTCACCATAGTCCGTAAGTTCTTCAGCGCAGCATGACTCTGATCTTACCGTACCTATCTTATTTTGTATTATTAGGTTCTTACTTTTTACTACTTACTTCTTACTGTTTTAGTTATATAGTATATTTTCTACCCTGTACTTGAGCTCTTGTATACTGCTTTTGCCCTCACTGGGTTCGCCTGTTGGGCCTGTTTCTAAATAAATAAATAAATAAATAAATGGTCCGTGCGGAAACTGCTGTCTCCACCCACAAGCCTTACCCCCGAAACCCCACGACCATAGACCGTAGAGACAATGCCTGAAACGTAAACATTGCGAGGTCATAAAAGGACTTCCCCGGAAGGATGTTTCTCATTCTGTTCATTATATAGACCGCGTAAGCATCCTATACTGACAGAGTTTTCATAATGAATACATCAGAGGTTTACCGTTTAATAATCTTCGCGTTGGTAACGTACGCGCGGCAGCGAGGTCCGGCCGTTGATCGTGAGTGCGGTGTTTTGTGGAGGCGGCGAGTGCTGCGGTTTTCGAACGGGCGATTGCTACGAGAGGTGCGGCGCCTGGTCAGCGTTTGTAGCGAGCGATCGTTGGCCCGGTTGTACTCTCGAGGGGTGTTTCGCACCTCTTGGGAGTGCCTGGCAATCGTCGCGCACGAGTTGATCAGGCGTCGTGCTTCAGAGTACGCGATCGTCCGCGGTTTGATGCACGAGTATCGCGAACGAGCTGGTAAGTACAAAGTTCTCGTTGCGGAGCAGTGTATGTGGAGTGAAAACAGCGAGCTGTGGAGTAATCGTATGGTTTTTCGGGTCGCACGTTAGCTCTGATTGCCATGCTGGACGGTGACGAAGCGGAAAACCAGCAATTATGCGAAGCCGCAGCTGGTGGCGAGGTGCGCGACGAGTCCGGCAGCGAGGAGTGGAGCTTCGGGGGATATCACGAGAGTGAAAGCGTGCGTTCGGTGTACCCGAACGGCGGTGGTGGATCGGCCTGTGGCTACCTCGACACCCCTGATACCGATACAGCTATTTGCGAAGTGGCGGCGATCTTCGCCGGAGAGTACAGCCAGGCGGGGCCGTCGACTTCGGGCTACGCGTGTGATAACGCTGTAGAGGGTGAGTAATAATTATGTTTACAAGCGTTTCTAATTTGGGGGGGTTGACAAGTACGCACACCGCCCATATCCTCTAGATAAACTCTCTTCATTCTGAAATTTCGGTTGACAGAGATTTGGATCCACTCGGCCGATCCACCAAGCGCGTCACAAGAAATCGTGGTTATTTCCGACAGCGATGACGATTCCACCGCGTCAGCCGTCGTGAGAGCGTTCAACGAGCTTTTAGCAGGTTTTGTTCAAATGATTTCTCGGATTGTTTTGAATGCATCGCGTGAACAGCTTTATAGCTTTAATCGTTTTCCGTTCTTTCGAACAGAGTCGCCGTCCGGGTCATCCGAATTATCTTCGTCGCCAGAGTTCCGGAATCTCCGGATCCGCCGTCGGTACATACGCCCAGTTCTGACGGCCGGATGTCCCCGTTCTCCCCCGAGAGTCTCTCGCCGGAGTACTCGGACGACACGGATTTTTCCTTACCGGTTTCCACCGATAGCGGTTTGTCGTCGCCGTTCACGCTATCACCGGAACGGGACCCTAACCCGGCACCCGACCAGGTGGAACCCGGATCGGAATCCGAACCGGAGATTCTGGAGGTGGTGCAGGGCTAGCGGATTATCGCGGGAGGCCCGCCGCTGATAAGGAATCAGCCGAGAGGGTGAGTGGTACGGGGGGTTTGCGTGCGCTTGTTGAAAAAGGATGCTAATAGACAGGCTATTTACTCGAGTGTTGATTAACCAATACTTGTTGTTTACCCGTTATGGGACAGATGAACACGTGCGGGCGGGGTCAGGCAGGGCGACGACCTTGCTTCAGCTAAACAGAGGTCTGGGTATACCTGCGGTACAGACCGACGATTCGCGGCAACCTGTTTTCGCGATTAACGAAGGGGCCTAGCACTTCGGGCGTGAGACCGGGTGCGTTAAGGCAAATCAGACGTAATTATAACAGCGACGATAACGACGACTACGACACAGACAGTGACAACGACGTTACCGTGGACGAGTCGATTACCACCGAGAGGGTGAGCGAGAGTGACAGCGAGCCAGAAGCTTTACCGCCGGGGAATCGTTTTCAAATAGTTTCCGAGTCGAATCGGAAATATCTTCGCCGGTTTAAGCTTCACGGACGGGAAATAAGTTTGAAAATTAGGATCCCGGAAGCAGGCGTAAACATCGTGGCGTGGTTAGAGGGTGCATTTAAGGATCTGCATACCTACGTCACGAGAACCTGCAGCGCTACGGATTATATAGGTTTTATGGTCAACGCGGCCAGTTTTAACGAAGGGTCGGCGTGGTTGTCGTTTCGGCTGGTTCGGGATTCTAATTTCCGTGACCTCTGGCAGCTGGTAACCAGTGTGACGCAGAGTGCCTCTGCAATCGGAGTGGATCGCGAGTTTACGATTATTGTTACCACCGTTACCGTACTGCTGGGACGTGGGAGGGTTAATCCCATAACGCATTTGGGTGTCATGAAAAAGTCAACCGTCGACATTATCAACGATGACGGATTGTGTTTACCGCGCGCGATCGTCGTAGCCATAGCTCACGCGTTGAGAGGTCCCCGACGGGAAGGAGCTCTGCACGATCGGTACGAGAGTATCAGGAGGGCAGGTTCGAAACTTCAGCGCGAAGAAGCCCAAAGACTGGTGCGAGAGGCCGGTGTTGATATTCCCCGTGATGGCTGCGGTATTTACGAGCTTACCCGTTTCCAGGAGTATTTGGGGCGGGAGGGGATGGCGATAGTTGTATACACGGTGGGTCAACTCGGTAACGGAGAACCTCATTTCTACGATGGTTCCGCAACTCTGCTTGAGGACGGAGTTATGATACGTTGCCGTTTGAATATTCTCTACTACGGTAGAGAGCGTCATTATTCGACGATAACTAATATAACCGGGGCTGCAGCTGGTAAACTCTTTTGCGAACCCTGCAACAAGAAATATACCGGGAGACTTGAGCATCGTTGCTCCAATCAATGCCCGCAGTGTCTCGCAAAGCTACCATGCGCGCCAGGGTTGGCACAAGTGGTATGTGAAAGCTGCGGTCGCGTCTTCCGCGGAGAAGCGTGTCTGCGAAACCACCGCGAAATCGGTTCTTTTACCAAACAACGCAAGGTTTGCGATGTATTGCGTATATGTGATAATTGCACGCGTCTCGTAAACCTGTCGAAGGGTCCCCACAAATGTGGTGAGCGATATTGCTCGACCTGTTGTACCCATCGTGCCTACAATCATTTTTGTTTCATGCCGCCGCTAAAGGCTGACGACATGCCGAGTCGGTATATTTTTATATTTTACGATTTTGAGACGCAGCAGAACACGACGGTCGATGGAGATGAAACGACGAACATCCACGTGCCCAATCTGTGCATAGCACACCAGGTATGCACGGATTGCATCGATGATCTCGATATTGCGAACGGGTGTACTAGCTGCGGACTCAAACGCGAGTTTATATTAAAAAAAGATCCTGTTGGGGAACTTGTAGAGCTTGCGACTCGGCCTGTCCACGCCTTCAAACGGATCGTATGTATCGCTCATAATGCTAAGGGGTTCGACGCTCAGTTCATCTTGCGTCATTTGGTTGAGCGCAACGTTGAACCACCGAATGTTATTTTGAACGGAAGTAAGATCCTGATGCTGGAAACGGGACACACGCGGTTTTTGGATTCGTTGGCCTACTTGTCTATGCCCCTCTCCGCGTTGCCAAAAAGCTTCGACCTCCCGCCGAGTATCGCAAAGGGTTTCTTCCCGCATTTATTTAATATCCCGGAAAATGCCGATTACATGGGTCCGCTTCCACCTGCAAACTTCTACTCGCCGGATACGATGAGTACAGCTGCGCGTACCGAATTCTATACTTGATACAACGAGGCGGTCCGGGAGACTGGAGAGTTCAATTTTAGGGTTGCACTCGAGACATACTGCCGTTCGGATGTGGATATTTTGCGCCGGGCGTGTATCGCGTTCCGCAAAATATTCCTGACGTGCGGCGGAGTGTGTCCCTTCACGGACGGTATGACTATAGCGTCGGCGTGCTCAGCTGTCTATCGTAAAGGCGATCTCAAAGCAGACACGATAGGAATCATACCGCCCAACGGTTACAGACTCGCGGACAAGCAATCGCGCAAGGCTCTTCAGTGGCTCGCGTGGAAGGAGCAAGAATTAGATATAGAAATCATACACGCGGGCCGGACGCGTGAATTTCGAATCCCTGAGACAGGGCGGCCTGTGGACGGTTATTACGTGGCGGACGATGGTACGCGTCACGTATTCGAATTTCACGGCTGTTTCTGGCACGGGTGTCGCGAGTGTTACAGCATAAACACCGACCGCCGCAACGTCGACGGCGAAACGTTGGATAAGCGGTATGAAGAGACGCGCGCCAAGACCGCTAAGATGACAGCGCTCGGTTACGCCGTTACCGAGATCTGGGAGTGCGCGTTTGACAGACTTCTTAAAGAAAACTCCCAGATGCAGACTTGCTTGGAAGTCGAGGCATTGATAAACGCTGCTTCCACGACCGAGCCACTGAACCCGCGCGATGCGTTATACGGTGGCCGCACGGGTAACACTTCGCGTTACCACGAGGTAGCTACTGTAACGTCCTGAATTTTTATCGTCGTTTGCCGGATAGCTATTTACTGCAGTGGACGATATCCAGGACGTGTACTCCTCGTGTCGTATAGACACGGCAGTTACCGACTTGGTCGGTTGGATTGGGTATCAGGTAGGTGTGCGGGAGTTGGGTGCTCGGACTTCCACGAGAAACAGCCGTCAACACGCATTGGCTGACAATGACCGCTCGCAGAGCCGAAGGAGTTGGTAGTTCGAATACAAGGAGAAACGGCCGTTGACACACAATGACCAACAAGGACCGCTCGATGTATCGAAGGAGAGTGGTCGTTCGAATCTTACGAGGAACAGCCGTTGATACGCAATGATCAACAATGACTGCTCGCAAGACCGAGGGAGGGTGGAGGTTCGAATCTCACGAGAAACGGCCGTTGATACGAATGATCAACAATGACCGCTCGCAAGGTCGAGGGAGGGTGGAGGTTCGAATCTCACGAGAAACGGCCGTTGATACGAAATGATCAACAATGACTGCTCACAAGATCGAAGGAATGTGGAGGTTCGAATCTCACGAGAAACAGCCGTTGATACGCAATGATCAACAATGACTGCTCACGAGATCGGAGGAGTGTGGAGGTTCGAATCTCACGAGAAACGGCCGTTGATACGCAATGATCAACAATGACTGCTCACGAGATCGGAGGAGTGTGGAGGTTCGAATCTCACGAGAAACGGCCGTTGATACGCAATGATCAACAATGACCGCTCACGAGATCGAAGGAGTGTGGAGGTTCGAATCTCACGAGAAACAGCCGTTGATACGCAATGATCAACAATGACCGCTCACGAGATCGAAGGAGTGTGGAGGTTCGAATCTCACGAGAAACGGCCGTTGATACGCAATGATCAACAATGACCGCTCGCAAGATCGAGGGAGTGTGGACGTGGAATTCACGAGAAACAGTCGTTAACACACATTGGCTAACAATGACCGCTCAAGAACCCGGTGGATTGTAGGTGTTTGGTTTTGAAAATTTGGATTGATTGTTGCTGCCGCTTGTGTTTCCGGATAAATGATGAATCCGGTGTTTCGTAATTTTACAAAACTGAAATTTATTTTTTATTCTCACACTCGAAATTGATATTCAAATGGTTTGACAAATTGTCGATACTAATTAATTTTACTCAGATCCTCTATCGGATTCCTGGTGGTATTTTATGTGATCGAATCGCTATGATATCGATGAAATGTAATTTATGTGGATCCTTACTCGGTATCCGTATAACCAATGTTAAATAAATTCTAATTGAATTTGATAATCTGATTTTTTGTAAGCAAGTACGATTTGACTAGAAGTGTTCGCTTAGCAGGCGCGTGGCCGACTAGCTTGTCCAGCTGAGCGCGTCTCTGCCTATATAGCGACGACGCGTTATTCCTCGTTGTTCCATCCGCTTCTATAGATCCCGAGTCATTGTTTCTAGAAGGTTCTACTGCGTTCCGCGAGATAATAGGATATTCTATGACATTCTATGCCGATTATCTCTTGAACTAATAACATTATGACCTTATGCCATATGAGAATTCTTTCACAAAATCGATGATCTACAATAATTGATTATCATAATTAGGGAATTTGCGATTCCTTAATTATTCTGGAATTTATATCGTACTTGCTTGCTTATTATACCTATGTTTGTGTCATTCTGACAAAAAGAATAGAAAAATAATTGAATTGGCTCGAAATTACAGTGTGTCAGTTGGCCTGTGCGCACTGTTGAAAATATTTAATACAAAATTATCTATAAGACGTTTTAGGCGTCGCATTGCCCCCTTTTAACGTTTGCATAGATGAAAAAAAAATATCTTGAATCTTGGAAACTTTAAACTAATCAAACAGGTAATTATGAAATCTGAATCACCGAGGTTCTTTGGTCAAGCCTTGGGTTATTCTCCGCAGCTCGGGATCCTCGTTTTGCAGCTGCTTAGGGCTCTTCACGCCCCGTATTAATTCCTTGCTTGGGCTTTGTAGGAGGATTGTTGCGATTTGAATTTCCTCCTCTCTTCCCGCTTCTCTGTCGATACCATGGTGATAGCGTCGACTTAATACATCGGCTACTACGTTCCTTTGGCCGGTGATGTGTTCGATCTCAAGATCATAGTCCTGGATCGCCAACATCCATCTTCGTAGGCGTGCGTTGTTAAATCGGCTTGTTTTAATGAACGTTAACGCTTGGTGGTCCGTTCGTATCAGTATCTTCGCTCCCCTTAGATAAGTGCTTAATTTTTCCAGGGCCCACACTATTGCGAGTAATTCCTTCTCTGTGGTAAAGTATCCCAATTCTGCTCCCTTCAGGGTTCGGCTTATGAATGTCACGACCTCCTCCTCTCCTGCGTCGTTTCGTTGTGATAGTACCGCGCCAATCGCCACGTCACTCGCGTCCGTGGTCAAGATGTACGGTTTCCTTGGGTCCGGGTGTGCCAGGATCATGGTTTCCATGAATAGGTCCTTGACCCTCTCAAAAGCTTCCTGGTGATCGTTCGTCCATACGTATTTTACGCCCTTTTTTATCAATTTCAACAGAGGTGCGATCTCTTCGGCGTAATTTTTTGTAAACTTTGCGTAGAAATTGATGAAGCCGAGGAATCCCCTCAATTGTTTTATGTTCTTTGGCCTGTGGTAGTCCTTGATTGTCTGGATTTTTTCTGGCTGGGGTTTGAGTCCATCCACGGATAAGATATGCCCGAGAAATTCGGTCTCTTTCCTTGCGAACTTCGATTTCTTGAAGCTGAGCGTCATGTTGCTCGCGCTGAATCTTTTGAACAGATTTTCCAAATGTTCCAAATGTTCTTCGAATGATCTAGAGATGACCAGCAGGTCGTCTACGAAGTTTATTACATAGTCGTCCAAACCTTGTAGCACGGTGCTGAGGCCTCGAATTAATGCCGCGCTACTAGTCTTTAGCCCAAATGGCGTGACGTTAAACTCGTAGCATTGTCCCTCAATGCGGAATGCCGTGTATTTTTTACTGTCTTCCTTTAGCGGGATTTGCCAAAAACTACTAGTTAGGTCCAGGCTCGTCATCAGTCCCACGGAATGGCATTTTTGGAAGATTTCCGCGATACCTTGTGGCGATTCGTGGTCATCCATGAGCCTTTTATTCAATTCCCGTGCGTCTAGGCAGAGGCGTACTGATCCATCCTTCTTTATCACGGTAACCACCGGATTCATGTACGGACTCATTGACCTTCGTATTATTCCGTGTTCCATCATCCTTCTGACCTCCGCACGCACCCTATCCCGATATTTCATCGGTACTGGGTATGGCTTTGTTATGATAGCCTTGTCGTCGACCAGCTTCAGCTCATATTCGAACATAGCCAATACCCCGGGTTTCTTCTCGAATACGTTTTTGTATTTGTGGATGAGGTTTTTTAATCGTTGTCTCTCATCGTTGTTGATTTCCATGCACGAGTTTATCTTCTCCTCAATCTCCTCAACGGAGACCTGGAGTATGTCCTCGCCTTCGTCCTCGTTTTGAAGACTCCCCGTGTCTTGTTCGTTTAAGCCGTCTGTGGTTCGCGGCTCCAGCGAATGCGCTTCATCTTCTTCGCAATCCACTCCATCGATCTGCATCGTGTGGTCTTCGCAGAGGTGGCTTGGGGTATCATCCTCTCGGTATGATACTTTCATCGTCTGTCCCTTCATGGTAATGACTTCGTCATGGGTGTCAATCATCATTCTGAATAACCTGTGCGTATCGTACCCCAATATGCAATCCTTCACTAGTTTTGGTATCACCAGGTAGATCACGTCCTCAGTAGCATTCCCTATAGAGGTTCTCATGCGTACTTGGATTTTCAGCCGTGCCGATTTGTCTCCCGTCGCCCCCTTTATCATCTTTCCGGTCAGAGGTAGTGTCGGGCATTCTTTGAATTTCCCCTTGTTTGCCTCGTAGAATTCGCCGGATATACAAGTCACCTCGCTTCCGGTGTCTATCAGAGCGTTGGTTTTGACTCCCTCCACGGTGATCTCGAGTTCTGGGCAGCGGCATTTCACGACTTGTGTGTCCGCCTTGTCGTTTTCGTCCAATAGGTCCCTCCTGGGATCCTCGAATATCGTTCGGATGTTTAGTTCCCTCATCGTAGCGTCCATGCCTTCTCCTTCGTTGAACGTTTCGTCTACTAAGATTTGTTCGTCGTTCGGGCTATCTCCGGTTTCGATTGTATCGCTTCCCTCGTATCCCTCTAATTCGACGACGTTGACGTTTGCGTGCGGGTTCCTTGGCGGGGTCTCCCGGCGCCAGCGTGTCTGGTCTCCTTGCTGTTGATTTCCCGTGCGCCTCCAATTCTCCGCAGGTTTCTCACGGTTTTCTCGCGTTGTGTTTTGACCGGTTCTATTGTTATATGCCGTTGGTTGGCTGTCTTGGTGGCCGGGGTGTCGTGTATTATTCGGACTTGTCGTCGCTTGCACTCTTCTTGGGGTTGATTCGTTGTCGAAGTCTTCGAGTAGTTCGAATAGTTCTTCTTTTTTGTTGAAGTGTCGTCCCCTGATTGCGAATCTCACCTCGCGGTCGAAATGTGTCGATATCTTTCTAATGATCTCCGCGTCGGGATAATCATTTCCCAAGTCCTTGGCTGTTCCGAATATGTTTGTTGCATAATCTACCCGTGACATTTTCCCGGTCGGGTCGTATTTCCCGAATTCGATCTTTCGACGCAACGTGTCTCGAATCGTCGCGTTCCAAAATCTCTCCTTGAATTTTCTTTCGAAGTCATTCATATCTTGAATGTCGTTTTCCATCAGATACCACCAATCCTTCGCGGGTCCTTCCAAAGTTTGTGAGATAAGGTATATCGCCTCTCTAAACTCTGGATTCGTGACTTCGAGGTATTGGCGAAGTTCCGATAAAAATTTCATCGGTTTGTCTCGTGCCTCGCCCTTAAACGTAGGCGGTTTGAATTTCATTCGTGGTTGGAAATTCATCGAAGAATTCAAGACTCCTGGCGTAGATGGTCGGATCCTTGAGATCTTCTGCAACTCTCTGTTGGTATTTTCCACTTTCTCTTCGATAGTTGTAATAGCCTTCGTGCATTTTTCTATAGTGGGTTTCAATCCTGTGGTGATTTCCCGCTGTATAGTGAGTACTGCTACACTGTCGTGGTTTACGTCTTCGTCCATAAACTTGATCTTGTTCTCGAGGATTGCCAGACGTTCGTTAACTTCTGTGCATGTTCCAGTGAGTGTCGTTATGTAGTCTTTTAGCTGACCCATCTCTTCCTTTTGCTTGCTCTCCTTTTCTTCCTGTTTCTGGAAGTACTCTTCTAGAGCTTTGGCGGTGTCGCTCATTCTTTCATTTACCTTATACATGCTCTGGTGGAGTAGTGCGGCACATTCAGTCATTTCGCCTTCCCATCGAAGCTTTTTACCTTCGAGTGTGATGTTTTGTTCTTCGTCGCTGGAGAGGATGTTTGGTGATTTTTGCTGTTCCTCACTAATGATCTGGTCCATCGTCGACCTCATGTTCACGACTAATTCATCCAATCGGTCGTCCCCGTCTCCTTTTGACGAATTTGAGCCTGTCCGAGCTCGTGTTTGTCTTTTTGGTGGCATGTTGTGTTTATTTCGTGATTTTCAATTCTTTGGACCTTTCTTCAGGTCCCTGTTCGGGCGCCAAATGTAACGTCCCGAATTTTTATCGTCGTTTGCCGGATAGCTATTTACTGCAGTGGACGATATCCAGGACGTGTACTCCTCGTGTCGTATAGACACGGCAGTTACCGACTTGGTCGGTTGGATTGGGTATCAGGTAGGTGTGCGGGAGTTGGGTGCTCGGACTTCCACGAGAAACAGCCGTCAACACGCATTGGCTGACAATGACCGCTCGCAGAGCCGAAGGAGTTGGTAGTTCGAATACAAGGAGAAACGGCCGTTGATACACAATGACCAACAAGGACCGCTCGATGTATCGAAGGAGAGTGGTCGTTCGAATCTTACGAGGAACAGCCGTTGATACGCAGTGACCAACAATGACTGCTCGCAAGACCGAGGGAGGGTGGAGGTTCGAATCTCACGAGAAACGGCCGTTGATACGAATGATCAACAATGACCGCTCGCAAGGTCGAGGGAGGGTGGAGGTTCGAATCTCACGAGAAACGGCCGTTGATACGAAATGATCAACAATGACCGCTCGCAAGGTCGAGGGAGTGTGGAGGTTCGAATCTTGCGAGAAACAGCCGTTGATACGCAATGATCAACAATGACTGCTCACAAGATCGAAGGAGTGTGGAGGTTCGAATCTCACGAGAAACAGCCGCTGATACGCAATGATCAACAATGACTGCTCACGAGATCGGAGGAGTGTGGAGGTTCGAATCTCACGAGAAACGGCCGTTGATACGCAATGATCAACAATGACCGCTCACGAGATCGAAGGAGTGTGGAGGTTCGAATCTCACGAGAAACAGCCGCTGATACGCAATGATCAACAATGACTGCTCACGAGATCGGAGGAGTGTGGAGGTTCGAATCTCACGAGAAACGGCCGTTGATACGCAATGATCAACAATGACCGCTCACGAGATCGAAGGAGTGTGGGGGTTCGAATCTCACGAGAAACGGCCGTTGATACGCAATGATCAACAATGACCGCTCGCAAGATCGAGGGAGTGTGGACGTGGAATTCACGAGAAACAGTCGTTAACACACATTGGCTAACAATGACCGCTCAAGAACCGGTGGACTGTAGGTGTTGGGGTTTGGTTTTGAAAATTTGGATTGATTGTTGCTGCCGCTTGTGTTTCCGGATAAATGATGAATCCGGTGTTTCGTAATTTTACAAAACTGAAATTTATTTTTTTATTCTCACACTCGAAATTGATATTCAAATGGTTTGACAAATTGTCGATACTAATTAATTTTACTCAGATCCTCTATCGGATTCCTGGTGGTGTTATATGTGATCGAATCGCTATGATATCGATGAAATGCAATTTATGTGGATCCTTACTCGGTATCCGTATAACCAATGTTAAATAAATTCTAATTGAATTTGATAATCTGATTTTTTTGTAAGCAAGTACGATTTGACTAGAAGTGTTCGCTTAGCAGGCGCGTGGCCGACTAGCTTGTCCAGCTGAGCGCGTCTCTGCCTATATAGCGACGACGCGTTATTCCTCGTTGTTCCATCCGCTTCTATAGATCCCGAGTCATTGCTTCTAGAAGGTTCTACTGCGTTCCGCGAGATAATAGGATATTCTATGACATTCTATGCCGATTATCTCTTGAACTAATAACATTATGACCTTATGCCATATGAGAATTCTTTCACAAAATCGATGATCTACAATAATTGATTATCATAATTAGGGAATTTGCGATTCCTTAATTATTCTGGAATTTATATCGTACTTGCTTGCTTATTATACCTATGTTTGTGTCATTCTGACAAAAAAGAATAGAAAAATAATTGAATTGACTCGAAATTACAGTGTGTCAGTTGGCCTGTGCGCACTGTTGAAAATATTTAATACAAAATTATCTATAAGACGTTTTAGGCGTCGCATTATTAATTTATTTTACATAATATGCGAGGTATGGCTGTGAACTCAACCAACCAATGGCATTTTCTGAACCATAAATTTTCTATTTCATAGTGATGGTGAACTGCTCAGTTACACATTAGCGATGATATCGATCGTGAAATTTAAAGTCATTATTGTAGCTCGTTAGTCACAGTCACATTACAACGCTTGATGATACTTCCCGAACTGTAAGGATGGATGATGCTTAGGGATCTAGTTTTGGGGGAACAAATTTTCCCACTCATTTAGTCGATCATTTCCTTATTTTATCACAATTCTTGCTACCGCCATTTCATTTCGTTAATCCTATATTCTATTCTTCACAATCAAAAATGTAGGCTGGTGGGGTCTTTATACGTTTCATTATCCGTTTCGCGACGTTCGTCACTACATGGGCACACATCTCACATGGTGGGTAAACCACAGGAGCACCATTCAAGGCGAACCCAATTATTCGGCTCCGCACTTCGAGACACCGATTGAATACGATGGTGTACACCTCAACGTCACTCATCGACCTCTGGATACTTTCAACTCGTAGCCAAATCGCCCTGTCCTCAACCCAACTTTTCCATTCATGGTATTCTACAATGATAATAATAATTGAAAAATCATTCATATCTTTTATTCGATAAACTGATAACATGCTACTATAAGTGTCGTGGAATGGTTAATATTATTGTCGGGTCTACATACTTATCACGGGATGACGATTCTGACCACCGCAAAACTCTCCAATCTGCAGCATGATGTTTTCTCGTAGAATTCGTAAATGTTAGCAATAAGGGAGATAGTTCACAGCTTTCTAATGCCTCCCCCCCCCCCCAACATTGCTTACAGGAGTTTATATCGTCTCTCAAGGGTGGGGTGATCATCAAAAGTCAGTAGTCACAGTGTGTACATTATATAGTAGTTATTTAAATTCATCGAACTATGTGTCGATTAGTTGGGTACATTGTGACAGTATGCGATATTTTCCGAACAACTCGCAAATCGTATCGCAAGGGTTCGATGCATCGCTGTGCATCACCATGCTTCTACAGCCCCCCTTATACCCCAACGGAATGATTGATTCGGAAAACTTGGAAATGAGCTCGCTGAAAAACCAATACACCGCGACTTGGGTTTAATTAGTTGTGACCGTTCACCAAAAAACCAGTAGCCCATGTCTCCGGTTGGTTAGCAGTCTTTTCCGAAAAACTATTAGACCATGCAATTGCTACAAAGGTGATTATCATTAGTATATTTCGATTGCTAGTGACATGCTCCAAATAGCCGATGACCCGTGCAATTTTATTCGAATTGCGAATTTTACATTTTCATACCGGGTGGGGCGGATTAATTATAACGAATTGGGAAAGTTTGTGGATGGGTTAGTGTAAATATAAGACTATCGAAGATGGCTAAATGCAATCATTAACTCATGAGTTTTAAGCACACAACCCTACGGTGGGTAAATGGATGAGAATATTATTGCGTTGTGCGAGTGAAGGAACAGTTTGCAGTGAAGGCCAGACTTGAATAAAAAACTAAGAGTGTATTCTCAGTGTAATTCGTAAAAATTAAAGTATTCATTTCTTCAGAGATCACATACCATATAAAACTAGCCCGTTTTAGCCAAAAAGCTCATCGCTTTTTTGCGTAAGGCACGATCGTACAGTGCTAGTTTGTTTTGTAATAATGTTCAAAATCCCCCAAGAATTTCAAAATTTTGATTCGAAGCCAATAGACCGTATTCCAAGGACCGCTCTCGTAACTTCAAAATTGAGGAAGTTAGCGACCGCGGTTTTTAAACCGCAAGTCGGATCGAGTCTACAATGAAATTTGCATATCTTCGGAGTAGAAAAAGTAACCTCTGCCAATTTCATCAAAATCGGTTCAGCGGTCTGGCTGATAGCGTGTTTACAAGCAACTTCAACGATTTGACACTGAGACGCAGGTGCCGGAAAAATCCTCAAAAATTCTCAAAATTTTGCTTCGTGATCAAGAGGCTGTATTCAAAAGCTCGCTATTGTATCTTAAAAATTGACAAAGTTAGCAAACGCCATTTCTGAACCGGAAGTCGGATCGGGTACACAACGAAATTCTGACATCTTCAGGGTAAAAGAAGTATGAGGAGGGCCCCCCTCAGGGCCGAAACGTTACGAATTTGAATAAATACAAATTTGTTCCTTCATCTGACCTTCATATCCAAGAATACCCACTTACATAAACTGAGAGGTCAAGAATACACACTTACTAAAAGAAGTATCCTCTGAAAATTTCATCAGGATCGGTTCAGCAGTTTGGATGATAGCGGGTTTACAAGAAATGGGGGGGTCACATACACCACTCTTGAAAATGCTCGAAAACGACTACCCGGGTGCCAAAACGTGCTCCCTACACGATTCCAGAACTTTTACTCGATCCGACGTTTTTTGCGATGGCGAATGTGTAAGGCACTCCGTTTCCTACGATCGTGCCTAAAAATCATTTTATTTTTCATTCATCTGAAATCCAATTATCAACAACAACAATGGTAATGAATACCAAACATGTTATAGTCGGATGTATCCACTCGCTTGGGTAATGCAGAATAATGCTGAAATCTGTGCAGAGTTCCTTGGTTGAGGAGGCTCACGGTGGAAAATGCTGCAGTAATGATCAATCGTGCATGTGATGGTAGCTTAAAGATCAACCATCAATATTTCCATTGACACAAGTCCTGATGTTGGGCAGAGATCCGAATTTCATCATTATTATCGAACGAGGAGGATGCAAATGGCTGATGATACGTTCCGTGGGTCGACACTGCTCGTCTGAATATCCAACATGCTGGCTCCTTCATTCGCTCCCTAGGATATACGTGCTCAACGTGGCATGCATAGCCGAATCGTCACCTGTAATATTATTGATAAAACAGTTAGGATCCCTGTTATACGTGTAACCGCTCTTATTTATACAGACGATAACGTACTTCATAAGCTGAAGATCATTGTCATCACTGAATGATACATAGAGCAGATCAGCATTGATGTTATTCGGTGAAAGTGCACAGTCCGCTGATAGGTGGAGTAATTAAACCTGGCACCCAAGTTAATAAATTTTAGCCGTTACTAGACGTCATCGAGGGACCCTCGCACGGATCAGGGTAATTTATCTCCTTCGCTAATAAAATAAAATAAATGTAACAGATGATGGGGGCTTGTAAAAGAATTTTCACGCGGAGCTAGCTGGCTAGTTAGTATTATGACGACTCGAGTATCAATCAACTCACCTTTTTCCAAATGCGGCCGCCTCACGCTACAGGGTGAGCATTTCAGTGAATCGCTCTCAACTCTTGAGGATTCATCGCCAGCCATCGAGACTTGTGACAAGCGCCCCACAATCGACGCTTCAACACTCATGGGTGCCCGCTGATCGCTAAGTTCTTGAGCATTGATCCGATTTCGGCCATCTCGGTCGAACTTTAAGTGCAACTCGCACATCGCCGTGTCTTCAGAATCATCAGAATTTTTCATCCCCAACGTCGCTTCACTCAGCCATGTGTCGCTCGTATAGCAGCATCACCCTCAGTATCATAGTTTCCGGGATCTGTAGATTGTGAGCGTAGTTGAGAGAATGCTGACGTGAGTTTACCGTGAAGAGTAATATGAACATTATTTACAAGTACTCACCGTGATAGAGGAACTGTTGTAGTTCTGCTGCTGAGCCCAACCCACGCCTCCGTGCACTTTGCTGCGCCATTCTGAAGTATAGATTTCGATCGGTTTTATCTCCAAATGCATTCGTATTAAACAAGATCACAAGATCACTCAGGAGACACCGATCTATATAGATTCTGAAGATATTCTGCATCCGTCCCGCCTGCATGCGAGGTAAGGTGTGTAACACCTTCTAATAGCATCAGCAGGTGACAGCTTCCATCGTTTTTATTTCGCAAATGGGTGACAACACGTGTAGTGATAGCTTGACACTGCTTCCTCTCTTTTTCATTTCGCGTAGCCATCTTGACCATTATCTGGTGAATGCCGTAATGCACGATTTCACAACTTTACTCTTGTTCCCGTCGTAGAGTTCTGAAGAGGGGCATCTAACCCGAAGGTGCTTAAATAACACGATCATCACTCTCCCAATCCGTGGCATAAGATCAATCACAGGGTGGGTCATCCCTCAATCCATTCCCGTAAATAACTCATTACCCAGACTAGATTGTTTACCAAGAAATTAAATCACCTGCCGTCTTCTGTAATATTGTCTCACGCCCCCTCACAACATTCATTATTCTAAGCCGTTGTATAGTATCAAAATCAATCAGTACGATTCAGGTATCCATCAAGTCTCAAAGACAGCTGCTTTAGCCACGCTTATGACCGTTCATTGTTGTGACAATTGGGTGATGAGTACCCTTTCACATTATTCTCAGAATACCATTAACCTTCGTGATCATTTGGAGGCACGTACCGATTCAAGACCGGCTCATTATAAGCAAATACCTGCGTAGTTCTTCCAATGACACGCCTCGACTTGCAACCCGTTCTGCAAAATCGGTGCCCGACGAAAACATCTGCTTCATATCCTTGGCGCATAATATACTAATCATTTTTTTTAGTTCAACCGTAGAACTATCGAATGATGCTATTTCAATGCTACATCACGGCTATAATTTACATCAAATGCTTATTATCAATTCCACTTACCTATTTCACGATGATCCAAGTCGCCTGTTCCATTTCATCCGTAGTATTCACACACTTATAATTTTTATTATTATTCATCATACAGGGGGTGATGGTTTATATCTATCATCCACCTAAAATTATATTCAAATTGATTGAGGAGAAAATTATCAAGGAAAGATCCTGAAACGATTTCAAATTAGTATACTATAATAATATTTATATACATTCGTTTATTCTTTCATACCTTTATTATTGTAAAATGTATTTATCAATGAAAATATACAGTCAAATAGAAATTCAGAAATCTATAAGTTTAATGCAAGCTAAAACCTCATTTGAAATCATTCTGATTATGATACTCATGATTATTATTATTATCATTATTATTATTAACATATTCAATTCACGTCGTCTACTCGAAATTACAGACATACCTATTTTAGACTCATCATCATCATCATCAGCTTAAGATTCTACGAACAGATCAGAAAAATCAACAAATTAATCGGCACCGGATTCGACTTAGTATACTATGAGAATAATTCTGTTCATTCATTCACACCTATAATATTTTGAAAGCCCCACTTACAGAAGCAAAATCATATCCAGTCATGAAAAAATTGGAATCGAAAGTCTTGAGATTCAGAAACCTATGAGTTCAATGCCGGAAAATAGCGCATTGCGCACTTGAGGTTGGAGGAAGTA
The DNA here is from genome assembly GCA_018257835.1 of Euura lappo. NCBI lineage: Eukaryota > Metazoa > Arthropoda > Insecta > Hymenoptera > Tenthredinidae > Euura > Euura lappo. Next base: position 54,826 of record JAEUYN010001792.1, read on the forward strand.
GACCACCCCAAACTGCGTCCTTGGTACCCTCGCCTTCGGCTCGGGCACGTCCTTAGCGCCCTCGCCTTCGGCTCGGGTGTTAATCCCACGCACGGTTTGGAGCGTTCTACTTTCTCCCACCTCAAGTGCGCAATGCGCTATTTTCCGGCATTGAACTCATAGGTTACTGAATCTCAAGACTTTCGATTCCAATTTTTTCATGACTGGATATGATTTTGCATCTGTAAGTGGGGCTTTCAAAATATTATGGGTGTGAATGAATGAACAGAATTATTCTCATAGTATACTAATTGTAAGTCGAATCCGTTGCGGATTAATTTGTTGATTTTTCTGATTTGTTCGTAGAATCTTAAGCTGATGACGATGATGATGAGTCTAAAATAGGTATGTCTGTAATTTCGAGTAGACGACGTGAATTGAATATGTTAATAATAATAATAATAGTAATAATCATGAGTATCATAATCAGAATGATTTCAAATGAGGTTTTAGCTTGCATTAAACTTATAGATTTCTGAATTTCTATTTGACTGTATATTTTCATTGATAAATACATTTTTACGGCACAGGCATTAAAAAGTCACTTTTTGACGCCTGTTTTCGTTCCGGCAAGAGGCACTTTATACCGCTAAGTTCAAAGTTGCGGTATAAAGTCTTTATTCCGCAACTTTGATGCGCAGTGCGAAGTGCGCATGTCAAAGTTGCGGAATAAAGTCTTTATACCGCAGGTTACCCCCTCTCTACTACCGTTTACAGCAGCTCCTATACGCAGTTATTGCGGAAATCAACTGATGTCAAAGTGACTATTAATGCCTTTTCCGTAAAAAATATTGTATGGGGCGCGCGCAGAAAGTAACTGTTCAGCAAGGTTATGTTTTTAGTACTCGCCGTTGCTTTACAAGGCTCGCCTTCGGCTCGCCAGGTAAAACCAACGGCTTGTACGAAAAACATAACCTTGCCGAATAAACAGTTACTTTCTGCGCATGCCACATAAATATATATCTATTTACAATAATAAAGGTATGAAAGAATAAACGAATGTATATGGGGCATTCCACGTCAAACAGACCCCTTATGAGCGTGACTCTCTGGGATTTCGATGCCCAATGGATTTTTCGGTTCATTTTGGTCAAAAATGATGCCTCTAATTTTTTTTTTATTTTTCCGACATTTTTGAAGGTCGTATGGTGACCTCAAATATCATCATCAAGATGGACATTTTTAAAATCGCTTATTTCTTTTTTCTTGAATAAATTGATTATTATTTTCTTATAAATATAAACAGTGTGTTATCATTCACACTCCTCTTTACTTCCCTTTCCTTAAATCTGACCCTGGTTTACTCTGAGCATCCGGTGGAAAGGGGAGCGACCACTTCCACCTTGGTCGCCCACAAGGTACACCGTTACATATTCTTTCATATTCAAGACATGCGCAAACGATCTGACTACAGTTTTAGACGATTATCTTGACTTCAGATGATAACTTAATGATAAACCTCAGAACTGTAGGCGACAAATGCATTACTAAATACGTCGCTGTTCACCTCAACGCGACACATTTCTATAGATCTCGCATCATTTTCCATTCAATCCCAACTTCTCTGTTCTGTCTTTTTAGCTCTGAATTAATTCTATGACTTTCAGGTGATTCTTTGAACCGATCCTTACTTTTAGGTACTTATTTTTTTTTTTTTGCACTTCAAACTTTAACCTTTTATAAGTTCTAAAAAGTTCACGAGAATTCTGTTGCTGCAAAACAACCATTCCTCATTACTTTCGCCTTCAGAAACGTAGGCAGATTGTCCTATATTTTCTGTTCAAATATATATTAATTTCAAGTCAGTTTCAAAATTCTAACCGATAATCTTCACATCTTGATTCTCAATCGTATGTCAAGAATAGCCGAGCAAAAATAATGTGCTGGCAACGCTTCGGAATGACAGCTACTATTTTTCATCACCTTTACCATCGGCAAACCGGCAAACCGCTGATTCCGATATCTGATATTCATAGTCATTTATTTTATCTGTGATCCCTGTGCTGGTCCGTGTGGTGACTGATAGGAGCAAAGTCGAACGCGAATGGACGGTGGCGTTTATCAGGAATAGGAGCTGCGTTTTTTCTAGAATTCCAACATCCAGTAATCATGCACGTTATGTGATTGAACAAAAAAATGATCCTCACATAGGTACAGGTAAAAAATCATTTGACGGTTTGAGTTGTTTTATTTATTCCAACATTAGCTGAAGCGCGCGCCGCATTGCATTTTCACATCATACTTGCATAATCTGTAATGTTTTTTGTTTATTCACCTGCATCAAGATACCTACTAATTCATGATTTTCAAATGTTTTTACAGTGCGTGTGTTTAACACGATCTAACGTTTTTGTATATCGTTGCTATGCGACCAGTTTATTATTTTCCACAAAATTTGATTATCGACAACGCTCTGTGTAAGTACAAATTTTATTACTATTTTTATTCCTTTTTGATCATTAATGAGTATGCATACGCATTCCTACACGTTTGTACAATATCTTCAACATTTAAACTATTTATCCCATCCAACAGTGAAGAAACTTCCGAAATGGCACCGACTAATAAGACGTTGAAAAGCTCGAGAAAAGTTCCGCGTGAGTATTCTTCTTATTTTTTTCTGATCTTATTTTCAAAATAATAATATACGGATAGAATCTCTCATGAAAGCACGAAAAAAAGTCAACAATAAAGATTTCAATGCTCTAGTTCTTAATTAAAAAAAAAAAAAAATTTTCTATTTCCCTTAATGAATGGGCTGATGTAAGATCGTTGCATTATAGCGCGTGAAGTGAACAGATTCGTGGCAAGGGGCTACCTATGTTGATTATTTTTTTGTTTTTAGTACATGAATTTTGTAATTTTGCAATGCTCATGTGCCGTGCTCCGAATATTCGAGCTCAAGGTTGACCGAAAACGCTTTTTGTTGTCTTGAGGTTTGAAAACTATGCATTCTCAGAGTGACTTGATGGCTTAAAAGATTCAAAGTCGACCTGTACTTTACATAGTATACATCGTGAACTGAGCTGCTGAAAGATATCTGAACTCTAAAAATACAATAGTGTTGTCACTCTCGTTAGTTTTATTGATGAACATGTACGATTGAATCAATTTGTATATTGTTTTAAATTCCCAGAGAATCCATCTGAATTCATTTTCCGTTGGTTTTCTGGACTTCTTTTGACTTCGTGAACAATATAATAATTATCCGTTCCTTAAGCAGTCCCTATTCATCAATCGTACATCAGATCATTCTTTTCATCATTTTTCCGACTATTCCTGTAATGTTTTCAATTTATTTTCAGATCAACATCTGCATCATTGCCGGATGTTGAAATCCCCCCCAATGTAGTCAAGGTTGATGTGGTACCCGCAGAGTCTCCGTAAGTTTCGTCTGATTGAAATATTCACATCGCCATAATTTCTCATTTCTCTTTCTCTACACATAACGATGAATAAGATATTCTCAAGCTAAGAAATGTTAAGGAGGTACCTCTACGACAGTCTCAATAACAATGTAGTCCAAGTTCATGTCATGTCAGTGCGCATAAGTTCGAATAATTTCATCCTAAAAACTTATCAGTTACTTCAAAACGCGTAATATTAGCAATGAAGTGATTGAAATCATGAATAATATTTGTGAATGACTAAAAAGTAGGACTATTCTTCAATCTGCCAGACAACAGTTTTGGTTAGGACTGTCCGCGCTCTGGCATTTGGATAGGTTAACGTAAAAGTAATCAGATCTAACAAAAAAACATCGTAGATGTAAAAAAAGCCGCCAAGTACCCACGCAAAAATGAGCAAAACGAATCGCCAGTCTCTGTCGTGAAATCAAGAAAGAAACCAAGCACCGAGCGTACCTCTTCGATCACTCAGCAAGTCTACGTCGTCAAGTCGGAGTTTCGTATGAGGATATCGAGACATCATTCCAAGAGCTACGTACTTGGCGGGCACATTCGGTTTTTCTTTCCGTGTGATTGTGGTTTTATTTTCAAATTGACAATATTCTCACGTATTTTGAGAAACGTTTGTCCATTTAAACTGTGCTCCATATTGTTTATTATTCGTCAAATTACCATAAAAATTGATTGATCAATTATAGTACATAACTACTTGCATTTTTATGCTGTGGTTTGTTCGTTTGTCTGATAATAGTTCCTCCAAGCTGTGAATAGTAGTTTCTTGTATCGGTACTTTGTGGATGATAGATGTATTAAAGTATACTATACGCTTCCGGTCGGTGGACATACATGTCATGAATCTTGCATTGACTGGCTTATGTCCGATTGAGAGATAACATTGGTTCTATTCATACTGAATAAAAGTGCATCTTTCGATCTTGAAGGACGAATTCGTCGCGGCAGTTGAAAGATTAGCGCGTGCGAGTTTACGTTTGTGCTTGCGAGCGGGCGCCTTGAGGCGCCCAAGGCGCCCGCTCTACAGCACTTCCGTAAGCTCGCACGCGCTAGTCTTATCGTACTAATATATCATTACGAATGGTTATCCTTTAGAAGCTAATTAATAATGGAACATTTTTGCGAGAATACGAAACTGTCGTGATACGCGGTTAATTGTTTTATGAGTACTGCAATCGATCCTTCTTCTGCCTGTACACATATCTACTCGTACATCACATATACGCACGGATGGTGAGCGAGATTGCACACAGCAATTTTCAACTGGATTTTATATTCATCTTTATATGGAACAGTCATATTCTATACTAGTTACATCATTCACGTGTGTCCGTAGCTGTGAGTTTTAGGTTCATGTTCAAGTAACAAGGTAAGGTTTTCTTGATCCGACACTATTGGAAGTGGACACTATTGCGTTTATTTCCCCACAACACACTACATACTCAAGTTCCACCGTAAGTTACCTACCATAGGAGAACTTACTCTATACAGCTTATTGGCTTCATAGGTATGTATGGTGATTCAAGAGTTTTGAGTCTGATCTGATAATGCAGTGACAGTGGAACGTCAACGATTATTGAAGAAGATATTTACTTCTGTGAAGTGATGCGCATGATTAAGGGGGTGCTCTACTCGATTTTTACCACGAAAATTATTTTCTCGAATATCTCCTAAATGGAGCTTCCAAACGGACTGTCCTTTGGGAATCCGATGATTCACGAGGGCCGGATTCGATTAAACTGATGAGAGTCATCGAAATTGAAAAAAAGTGATTTGTTATTACATCGTAAGAGGTGGGGGCGTCACCTATTTTCATTGATAGCTAAGTCTACGCGCCTCGATCGCAAAAAAAAGATTCTTGGCACCTTGCCACGTGCAATGCCGAACACAAATATACCAAAACATCGTGGTTTTGTGCAAAAACAAAGACGTGGTTTGTGTCCTACGAAAATGTGTCAATTTGGCGATAGTCAAACAGCTGGGATCATGGTGGGTCATGGTGAATCATGGACGGCACAGAGTTTTCGGCAGCGGCCGAAAGATGGCGTCCTCCGCGTATCCCTAGGACCGCGTCGGGAAGTACGCTATCCGCCTAGCGTCGGACTGATTTCACCGATCCAGCGATCGAAGCACGTGGGATGTGCCTAATTGTTTCGGAATTTCCATTATTTTTATTATTATTGTTACTATTATTATCGTTATTATCATTATTATTATTATTATTATTATTATTATTATTATTATTATTGTCATTGTCATTGTCACTGTCATTGTCGTTATCATTATCAATATTATCGTTATTATTGTTATCCTTATTATCGTCATTATTATCGTCATTATTATTATCATCATTATCATCATCATCATCATCATCATCATTATTATTATTATTATCCTTATTATCGTCATTATCATTATCATTATCATTATTCTTATTCTTATTATCATTATCATTATCATTATCATTATTATTATTATAATTATAATTATAATTATAATTATTATTATTATTATTATTATTATTATTATTATTATTATTATTATTATTATTATTATTATTATTATTATTATTATAGCACTTACCGATTAACTGTTGACCTTGCCCGTTCGTGTTCTGTGCCTTTTCACAATCATAACAACATTCTTTGGAAATTCCGATACAATTAGGCACATCCCACGTGCTTCGATCGCTGGATCGGTGAGATCAGTCCGACACTAGGCGGATAGCGTACTCACCGACGCGGTCCTAGGGATACGCGGAGGACGCCATCTTTCGGCCGCTGCCGAAAACTCTTTGCCGTCCATGATTCACCATGACCCACCATGATCCCAGCTGTTTGACTATCGCCAAATTGACACATTTTCGTAGGACACAAACCACGTCTTTGTTTTTGCACAAAACCACGATGTTTTGGTATATTTGTGTTCGGCATTGCACGTGGCAAGGTGCCAAGAAGCTGTTTTTTGCGATTGAGGCGCGTAGACTTAGCTATCAATGGAAATAGGTGACGCCCCCACCTCTTACGATGTAATAACAAATCATTTTTTTTCAATTTCAATGACTCTCATCAGTTTAATCGAATCTGGCCCTCGTGAATCATTGGATTCCCAAAGGACAGTCCGTTTGGAAGCTCCGTTTAGAAGATATTCGAGAAAATAATTTTCGTGGTAAAAATCGAGTAGAGCACCCCCTTAAGTACGTGTAATATACTTATTTTAGCATGCGATTATTGTGGGGAGTAACTAGTTTTCCAGTGAAAAGTATTGCTATCGTATTCAAAATTCGGTTATCACACAAAAAAAAGTGGTTTGTCCGTATAACTCTATGAAACCGAATGTGCCCGCCAAGTACGTAGCTCTTGGAATGATGTTTCGATATCCTCACACGAAACTCCGACTTGACGACGTAGACTTGCTGAGAGATCGAAGGGGTACGCTCGGTGCTTGGTTTCTTTCTTGATTTCACGACAGAGACTGGCGATTCGTTTTGCTCATTTTTGCATGGGTACTTGGCGGCTTTTTTTACATCGACGATGTTTTTTTGTTAGATTTCACTTCTTTTTGCAGGTACACAATATGGATACTGCTGTTCCATATTTAACCGACAGTAATTAGTTCAATCGGATTAACGTATCAACTATCCCAACTTTCGTACGGAATACTTGAAGCCGTACGGTCTGTGCATGAGCGAGATAATTCAATTTCATTGGCCAAAAGAATCCCACCACAACTGTATTTACGGTAAAACTAGCGTGGCGCTCAATGAAATTTAATTATTTCTGCGCATGAGCAGTTGATCCTACGATTTCAAGTGTTCCTCAGGGTATAGATTGCTCAATAAATTTTAACGGTGACATACGTATTTAAAGTATGATTATGTCAGGAAACACATGCGGAAGTAGAGCACGGGGAGAAACATTCAGAATAAAAAGACAGATTTACTTCAACTGTCAACTGTGACAAACATAGATGATTTATTAAATAGAAGTTAATTTTTTGTATACAGTCTTAACTTGTTGACTAAACTCAACCTAACCTAACTCAACTTGGAATAAAAATTTCAGTATTTTAACAGCCATACTTTGTATCAGGTGCTAGCTTAGAACTATCATTGATTCTTCCGAAATGCAAGTTCAATCGAATGAATGATTGAATTCGTTTCGTTTCTTCCGTACTTACTGGGCGAATTCGTAACGACGCTACAGTCTGAAGTTGCTTCATGTCGAGAAGCAAGCTTGCAGTTATGAACCAATTCAACTGCCTGGAAGGTTGTTTTCCGGTTCTAGCCAAATTCGGCAGTATCATCATTAGGAATACACCCTATATCACTGTTATCGGATGATTTCCTTTTCCTTCTGTCAAGTTCACTCATTCGACACTATTCATTCAGCAATTCATCAATAAAATTTGTCTAAAAATACAATTCCTGAATAAGTTATTTTTATCTGTAAAATTAACAGTTATAAACTAAATTTCTCTGAATAGGAATAGCTGAGACAAACTCTTGATTCATCATCAGGTCACGCTGCATTCTTATTGTTTCTCATTTCTAGGTCAAATCAGTTGACTGTTTATTTGCAACAGGGTTCGTCGATTCTGTGATAAAACGAGGTCTTGGGATCATTAAGTGTACACGAATCATTGTCCTTTGCGTGCTTGTCCAGTGAAATGCAATAATAATTTGGTCACTTTGAGAATCATAAGAATTATAACAACTGGTAGTTGAATATCCCATGCGCGGTGGCAGAGGGAAGTCGGGGACTATCGACTTGTATAGCATACCTTTCAGTATGAAATATTCAGATTTGTTCTTTCGCTCGTTGTCCGATGTGAGATTCTGAACAATTGTGCAGATTTAAAGCTTGGTGGTGGTAGTAGGCTGATCTTTGGTTTCAAAAGATTGGCCATTCTGAAGTAGTTTGTTTCCACATACTCATATCAGCAAACGACGATTGACCAGGTTGAGGCACGGTGAGAAGCTGGGAGTGCGAGAAAGTGGTATATCTATCACAAGATCAATGAAAATACAGACTCTTGCAGACTCATCTTCAACCCCGATGTATTGGCTTTTCCACAGTAGCTTCGCTCTAAACCATAGCATGGTGGCCACTTTTTTTCGGGAAAAAAATTCCCTGACTTTTCCCTGACTTTCCCTGACTGGTTGATCAATTTTCCCTGACCGAAATTTCAATATTGTGTTAATTAGTGCTACAAGATAATGCCCCTAATTGCTTGATTTCATTTCTATGCAAATTGATTAGGAAATGTTGGGAAAAATTATATTAAATTTTTCTTATTTTCTTGTCAAATTAAATAAATAAATAAATGAATAAATATTTTTAATTTTCTTGTCAAATCATTAAATACGACACGTTAGCAATTTCTTTTACTTTTTTCCCTGACCAAGTTTGAAATTCCCTGACATTTCCCGGTTTTCCCTAACCGTGGTCACCATGCTATCATAGGAATAAACGGAAATAAATACTATGAAAGAAATTTTCAGTTGTGTTTTTCTGGGTTCCCTATTCCATCGTTAAGGATGAGTTTGAAGCATCAGTTTCATAGCATACTTTTTGATGATTAGCACAATAGTCGTGTCCCTGCGGTGACGATTAATCAGGTGAGAGATGAAGCAAGCAACTCCGATGTCGAGTAAAGATCTGTGATCTATGGGATACTGTCGGAGCTGAGTCATCTGATCGATTTGTTCATCGAGACGAACATATTACGCCATACCGGCGTGATATAGGCTGGCTCACTGGCAGTGATCGTAGGCTCTACCTTCTCGGGTCCTTGCTCTATATGCTTTTTCGTTCGGGTAAACCTTCTTATCTTAGAGATCTTTTCGTTGACCGCGGGCATGTACCCTACGGTTCCGGCCAGGTTGGCCCGTAGCGAATTTCTTTTGCCGCGTTTTGACATCGAGACGCATCGCAGGTCCTTTGCGGTGGCAGGGCTGAATTTCTGGAATTCCTTGACGAACGGCTTGAGAGAAGCTCCTACCTTCTTGAACTTCAAAACCGGCCTTCGTCGGTACCTTTTCGAAACTGAGCTTGCGCGTCGTGGCGGGTTGTGAACAGTCCCCAGTAGTTTGGTTCTTTTAGTTTCTTCTGGTTTGACTTTCTTGATTTTATTTTATCTGAGTTTGCGCTGCATTGCTGCTATAATTCATCATTATTATTATTATTATTATTTTGTTATTACCATTATCATCATTGTTGCCATTATTCGGTAATATTTTGATTTATTATTGTAGCCATTATTCGGTAATATTTTTATTTTCTATCTATTTTTTATCTTTCTCTTATTTGGTTCTACTTTTATTTTTCCTTTCATCATAATTGTGATTTAATTTGTGTAGTTTTGATGTTATTATTATTCATATTTTATCATAGTTACTGTTATTCTCATCACCATGATTTATCTTACACTTCGATATTATTCTTAATTTTCCCTGTTTGGTTTACTTCTATTGTAGAGACTCGTTTTGTGTAACTTTGTGTGCTATGTCTGTTTGTCTTTCTCCACCAGCTCTGTACTGCCCTTTGTCCAATATTGTTATGGACATGAATAAATTGAATAAAAATTTAAATTAAATTTTTCTCAGCTTTTTTTCGTACTTAACACGAATGTTGTAGTAATCATTGTTTCTGGTGACGAAAGAATTGTTATTCTGATCTGGTCTGACTCTGCGTTCCCAGGTTCTGGTCTGGCGTACTCTAATAGATCTATTTCACAAATAATCAATTATTAGATATACATTTTGGAGTTAGAAACTTTTCGTTTCACCTTTGATAAAATAAAGTAACTTACTTAGTTTTTGAGTATAGAGTTTTGCACGCTGGGCTGATCGGCGCAGAATGCATTCGACAAGTCGCTCTGCATAGTGTATCCGTCTATGTAGTTATTTATCGCATCGATCATTGACCAGGTATTGCAAATTATGATTGGCGCGTGGTAACGCCTTGGGACGTAATGTAACATCGAACGCAGATATAGGGAGGACTGACTGTGACGCGTCAGATGCAGTAGATAAGTATTCCATCCTATAACGTCGCTTTCGGATGATGTGTGACTTTTCACTGTCCTGTAAAGTTTTGGTTCAAAATGTCACAGTTCATAGATTTTCCATAGTGCTGCAATTGATGCAATGAAGAGCGATACTTACAATAAGGACGTATCGAGCTTTTCCCGGTAAACCAAACAATTCTGAATAAATTCTTCTTGTTGATCTGTGTATCGGCTTCGCCAGCTCCGTTAATTATCCAATTGAACATTCTCAGGGTGTTACAAACGACGATTGGTTGGTTTGACTTGTATGGAGCAGCTTAGGAGGGCGCAACACTGACTCCAAGTATTTATGGTAACTGCGACCCGTAAGTTGTAGCTTTTTTCTCTGTTCCGGAACCTTGGCGATTGAGATCTGGCAGATTCTTTAGCGGAGCAATTATCTCAATCGTCGGGTACCTATGTACGTGTAGTATGTCTCGTGTCGATGACTAATCAACAGCATTCTTTTTGAAGTCTACCTCGACAAATCTTTAGCGTTCAATCAAAACGTTTTTTCGTATTGGCAATGCAGGACTGTTAGAACGAATATCTCGGAGACGGTGTTGATTGTTCCAGTATCTTGAAACTGGGTTTTAGGTTATTATGCGATTTCGTGATTATGATGTGTAATCACCCAGAATACACTCAATTGATTGATACCCGACTTAAAGTACTAACACAGCACAAAGCACGTCGTGATCACTGACAATATATTATTGATACAGACATTAAGGTTATCGTATAACCAAACGATTTTCATCGATTTTTCTATCGACCGTGAGTCAAGAACTAGATCATATCTAGTTTGACATCTTATTACGGCCGTCGGCCAGCCGCGAGCAGCGCTGACAGGCGGTCATATTGTGAACTCACTTCGCGATCGAATGTATTTATACCGACCGAGTAAGAGATTGGATTCGGCTCAAAATCAATAGGGGTCGAGATTTTCACGGAACATAACCAAGATTTAAATCCCAAGTCGATACGTACAGCCGTTCGATCGGAATCCATGTCCCAAGCTAGCGTCTAGCGAGAAATTGGGCGCAGAAGACGAAGAAGAAGATGCTTTTTCATCATCTTTCGTCATTAATATCTCAGAAATCAGTTTACCGATTTTGACGAAATTTATACAGCAAGGTCATGTTGGGGGGACTTTCTGTCCTGTAAATTTTATTGGAAAATATTCACGCGTTTCGTAGTTCTGACAGCGTGCTTACAGGTATAAAAGTTCGTCCCAGAAAATAATTCCCAGCTAGCTCTCGCCTGCCTGCGGGTACTTGGCGGCGATTCGCTGCCGCGAATCTTGATGCGCATGCGTGAGGCAATACCGACTGTGAGATGGAAGGAGACAGCAAACAGTCGGTCTCGCTTCAAATTGACGATATTTCGGACTTTCAGCGTCTATACTTTCGAAAATAAACGGTAAATAATTCTGAAATTTTCAGACAATATCCGGGTAGTAGCCCTTCGTACCTGCGTGGTTTTTCGTGTAACTCTTAACACTGGTCTAAGCACCAGAAAATAAAACGTATCATTCACGTGCGTCGGGTATGGGGTTCACGTGTTAAGATTGGTGATTTCGATTGCAATTATCTCAAGTTTGGAACGGTCAATTCGATGGAAATTGCACATACATTTAGATAGCATCTGAATCAATACGTGGGCAAAATTTCAGAGATTTCTTAACACATTGAATCCATGGAGGTACTACCTTAAATTATAATTTACAGAAAACCTGAAATTCCTGAGTTCACGCCAACGGAAGTATTGGACGAGGTGACCCCAGGAGACAATACTCTGTAAGTTTCTCCGATTCACAATTAGAACATGAAAAATCGAACCGATTCAATTTTTGTTTTTGTTATCAAATTAGAGGAACATCGTTGGTTACGTCGACGCGATTTTAGACAGCCAAACCGTGGGTAAAAAGAGACGGTTGGTCATTCGTTCTCAACAACGATGCGGGTACGAAAATAACAGTGCTAATTTGGGAGGATAAAATTCCAATTTATGAGCGGTCCTCTATCGCGTGGTGATTGTTCCTATTAATAAGTAATAAATTTCAACTCATTACAAACTATTTACCGATAATTGTGTGAAAAATAGCTTTTTTCATTATCTTTACAATGACAAAAAGAGTTATACAAAAAAAAAAATCTTTCCAGCAGTTTTTGAATAAGGATAGTATGGATTTTTTGAACAAAAAATCAACCTTGATTTCAGCCATACAGACGTTAGTTAAAAAACAGCTTCAAGATTTTTTTCGAATGACCTCTCGAAGTCTCCCATTAAAATTTGCTACGTTTTATCGTGAAATCGATGATTGTTGCGTTTCAGAGTTTATCAATCGTTTGCAGTTCAATCATAAAAAATTTAGACCGTCCGTAATTGAAAAAAAAAATAAATAAATAAATGTAATGCATAATAATTTATTTTTCTTTCAAACACGCTTCGATTTCGATTTACGTGAAACAAAATTACAATATGTCGATCATTCAAGTATTGCATATCATTGTTCTACCTTAAACTTTGCCCTTCTGCTGTGTACGACCGACCATATATTATGAGGCACATAATATGTTGATTGTGATTATTTATTTACAGATATGTAATTGAGTTAAAAAAATGTGAAAGCGCTGCCGCTCGAACCTTTATACAACCCTAGGAAAGAGGGTTTTGCGAATTTTGACCTTTCGGTGCAACGAAACACTAAATTGATTTGTCATGGAGTGTTTAACAACGTTCCTATTCAAAACGTGGTGGTTGTGACTATCCCTATAAAGTATGCAGCAGCATATAAGGGATCAAGTGGTATGTAAAATTCAATTGAATACGTAAATTTATCATCATTGCTCTTGTGCTAATGAATTTTGCTTCTCGTCTTCAGTTTAACGTTTCATATATTTTCTATGTTTACTTATTTTTTATATAATTTCAGGTCGACCCCCGGTTGACTTTTTTTTTATTCATTGATATAGATTTATGTTTTTGCTGTCTCCGTTTCTGCTATCGCTTGACGACTTATTTATTAGTGATTAAAATTTTTATTATATTCTTTCTCTGGAATCACTCATAGACTTTTTTCTTCGATTACGACATTAGACCAAAGATTCATTAATGCATATATACATACATACAAATACATACGTCTATACTATATGTATAGATTGATACAACATACGTATATACATTTATTTACTGCCGGACATTGCATTAAATTTGCTATACATTTCTGCCCTTATAATCAGCCTATAACTAAATAACGTAACATTTGTTTGCAGTGGTCGAAGGCTACATAAGCGCAGACTTCAGCTCACTCACTACCGGCAGCGGCGGCTGTTCCTATGCGACCGGTGCAATATCCGATGGCCAGTACAAATTACGGGTGCAGGTTGCGAATTTCATCCCGTTGAAAGAAATTACGTTGGGCACTAATATACGAATCAAGGGAGTTTTGAAAAAAGATAAATGTTTGTAATTTTTATTCATTCTTCTGCCTCACTATTTGATTCAAATAATTTTCACTAATATCTTTTTTGTCACACATGAATGGAAAGGCCTACTTTCGCTCTCTGTCGGTAAGGAGGAAAACGACGTTTTGCCTCTCTAGGTAGGGAAGGCACTGTGGAAAGACTTTCCTCCCTAGGGAGAAAGACTTTCCACGCGCCTCCCCGACCTAGCGACGCATATCGTCTCTTCCCCCCTTACCGACACAGAGCTAAATAGGCCTTCCATTCATGTATGACGAAAAATATCGTGCGTATCGCGGGAGGAAGGTCTTGCTTCCTCGGCGGTGCATGCTGCCCTCGCCGACTTGCGGTCCCTCGGTGTATCTTGCTGCCCTCGCTGGAGGGGGACGAGGCGAGCCTTCGGCTCGCCCCTCCCCTCGCCGCTCGGGCAGCAATGCGATACACCTCGTGAGCGCACGTCGGCTTGGGCAGCATGCTCCGCGCTCGCAAGCAAAGACCGTCTTTCCTCCCTTGATGCACAATATACTATTTGTTACAGTTGGAACCTTATATTTGCAGACTGAAGACGTCACGTCAATCGCGAAGATATCAGATGACAAATTGGATACTGTTCAATTGAAGAATTGCTTTAGGGCACCACTGCCCGAGTCGAAATTGAAAACCTATGTAAGGCCTACCCGCGGAAGAAATGCGAGGGGTGAACCACTCCGAAAAATGGCGTACACCAGACTTCAAGACTTCACGGGACTTCAGGGACTTCACGGGACTTCACGGGACTTCAAGGGACTTCAAGGGACTTCACGGGACTTCATGAGACTTCATGGGACTTCAGGGACTTCACGGCACTTGAGGGACTTCACGGACCACGGGACTTCAAGGACTTTATGGGACTTCAAGACTTCAAAGACTTCACGGGACTTCAGGGACTTCAAGGGACTTCACGGGACTTCAAGAGACTTCACGGGACTTCACGGGACTTCATGGGACTTCATGGGACTTCACGGGACTTCAAAGGACTTCACGAGACTTCACGGGACTTCATGGGACTTCACGGGACTTCATGTGACTTCATGGGACTTCAAGGTACTTCACGAGACTTCATGGGACTTCACGGGACTTCATGGGACTTCATGGGACTTCACGGGACTTCGTGGGACCGCAAGCACTTCACGGGACTTCAAGGACTTCACGGGACTTCTGGGACTTCACACACTGTTGTACACCGGACTTCAAGAGTGGTTCACCCCTCGAAGAAATGGAAATATCTGCCACTTTTAGGGCTTAAGTAGGCTCATAGAACCTATTTTATGTCTAATAGTGGGCATATATTTCCATTTCTTCCACGTTTAGGCCTAAAATAGGTTTTTGAGGATTTCGATTTCGACTCGGGTGAAGATCCTCCGTCCAGTTTAAAACTCCTATCACATGCATGCATGCAATAGAAGTTTTAAGCTGTTCTAACTAAGGGGGTACATGGATTTTGAATTTTTTTCTTTCAATGAAGAAAGAATCATTCTATTGTAACTTTTGTGGCATAAGAAGGAGCAACATTCGAACAATATTTCACAAAATTGTCATCCAAAAATTTTGAAAATCCAGCCGTTAGGACCTGGTTTTCGGAAAATTTCATGAAATATTGTTCGAATGTTGCTCTTTTATATGCTCCAAAGTTACTATCGAATGATTCTGTTTTAATTGAGAAAAAATAATAATTATATGTGATCAGACAGGAATAAAAATAGTCATAAAATTTATACTTACACGGAGCGTTGTCGATAATTATATTTTGTGAAAATTAATAAAAAAATTTCATGAAACATTGTTTGAATGTTGCTCTTTCATATGCCCCAAAGTTACTATTGAATATGATAGTGTATTATCTATCGGTTATATCCAGGGTACCCAAGTTGAGAATTTTTGCTGCACAAGGCCCCCGGGGCGATGCACATAATTGGATGGGTCAGTTAAGGATGTATAGGCTATACAATCTCAACCAAAAGTGAGTCTCGTCGTCAATATTGAGTACTTCGAGATGAGATAAAAATCGGAAAAAAATCAACCACAATCGAGATGATAAGAGTATTCATTTTCAATAATAATAATGCCCAAAAGTTATCAACAAATTGTTTAAACAAATCATTGTTTAACAAATTTCCTGGTGACGTTATTTTTTTTTCATGTCAAATGAATTCGTTAATCTTTCTGAATACACATGAATTTTTTCAGAATTTTTTCACTTTTTTGAAATTTCCGTTTTCGGAAATTTCTAAAGGCTGTATTTACAAAACTATTAGTTCCACTCTCCGGAAACTTCAGAATTGTAATCTACATCGTTTCCACAATAACATATCCAAAATTCAAATTTTTTTTCTCGAGTTTTCAAAATCGAAAACGGAAATTTCAAAAAAGTGACAAAATTCTGAAAAAATGCATGTGTATTCAGAAAGATTAAAGAATTCATTTGACATGAAAAAAAAATAACGTCACCAGGAAATTTCTTAAACAATGGTTTGTTTAAACAATTTGTTGATAACTTTTGGGCATTATTATTAATAATTAATATTACCGGGAAAAGGTCTGTTAATGACGCACAATAGCACACTTGACTCAGGATATTTATTGCGATATATTTCAGTGGCTCTAAAAAAAGCCGATTGTTTTTGGCGTTGAAAAAGGAACATTTTCAAAATCCAAGAACTAATTCAGTGCGATGATTGCCAGTGGGCCTGTTCTGCAAGTTTCTCGAAATCCGGTGCGTAGGAGCTGGCAAAAATCCTCAGCAAGCACTCCAGATTGTCATCGGTTAGTCGTGATCTAAGCTTTGATTTTATATGTTTCATTGAGGAGAACGTCGACTCACATAAATAACTGGAGGCGAAACACGAGACCAACCGCTTGTAGAGGCTTACAGGCATACTATGTGTCGTTTCATCTGGAATAGTTTGCCAAAATTCATTTATTTATTTCGAAGAAGTTTTTCAATAGCTTTTGATCGTAGTCCGGAATCGAAGAAGTATTTTCATAACCTTTAATTAGAATCCGAAGCTAGCGAAGTTATCCAACAAAGGCAAATATTCGTGAGCAGGTAATGAATTCCAAGAAGCTATTGTTCTAAGCGACCCAGGCGCGCTCCAGGTAGTCCCGGGCCACCGAGTCCTAATCCCTTTTGTTTGGCTGGGTAATAGGATTGGATGCACAAGCCTACCTGGCCGGTGCAAAATGTGCAACGGATGCACAGGTTGGCCCCCATGGTAACGGTTATGTTATCCTTTGAAGTTGCATCACTCATTGTCAAATGCTGGCCGTAAGAACCTCTGACTCTGACAGAACCTCTGACAGTTCGCAGTTTATTCTGTTCATCGTCTACCCGAGTAGAAATTTGATAGGGCTAGCCTGATGTGCTATCAGGCCCTGATTGAGCTTTGTTCAGGCGGTCCTGAGTAAGACAAACCTGCTGTGGTCCTGAGTAGGGTCCCATCAGGTATCCCTAACAGGGGCACTCCTGATATGGCCCTGGTCAGGAGGCTTTCAGGCCACACTTACCAAGGTTTGCCTGCTGGGCCCCTGGTCAGAATGCTATCAGGCAACAATAGCCAAGGTTTGCCTGCTGGGCCCCTGATCCGGATGCTATCAGGCAACACTTGCCAAGGATTGCTTGTTGGGCCCCTGATTAGGATGCTATCAGGCAACACTTGCCAAGGTTTGCCTGTTGGGCCCCTGATCAGGATGCTATCAGGCATCACTTACCAAGGTATGCCTGTTGGGCCCCTGGACAGGAGCTGACAGGCATCCCTTCCCGAGGTGTGCCTGATTGGCCCATGATCAGGATGCTATCAGGCAACAATTGCCGAGGTTTGCCTGTAGGGCCCCTGATCAGGATTCTATCAGGCATCACTTACCAAGGTATGCCTGTTGGGCCCCTGGACAGGAGCTGACAGGCATCCCTTCCCGAAGTGTGCCTGATTGGCCCCTGGTCAGGATGCTATCAGGCAACACTAGCCAAGGTTTGCCTGTTGGGCCCCTGATCAGGATGCTATCAGGCATCGCTTACCAAGGTATGCCTGATTGGCCCCTGATCACGATGCTATCGGGCAACACTTGCCAACGTTTGCCTGTTGGGCCCCTGATCAGGATGCTATCAGGCAACAATTACCGAGGTTTACCTGTTGGACCCTTGGTCAGATTGGCTTCTAGAGTACATGATACTAGAAAGTGCAGCGCGCCTGTTGCGTCCCTGTTCAGGTTGGTATCAAGCATCCCCTACTGAGGCAAGCCTGTATAGCCGCCAGCAAGGTTGGCGCCAGGCATCCCTTACTCAGGCATGCCTTCCACGCCCCGGATCAGGTCTTTATCAGGCTGTCTTTATTACGGGTTTCATGCCACAGTGTGAAATGTGTGATTCATTAAGAATCAACCATTATTTGGTACACTTTTAACCTGCCGGAAGCACGCAGGATAATCATTTAGATAAATATATTCGAAGCTCTTATTATTAGTAGATCAAAGTTTTCACAATATCTAATAAGTAGTTTGGCGTAGTAGGTAGGGCGTGCGATTAGTAATGCGAGCGAGCGATAGGTCCAGGATCGAAACCCGGTTAGGTCGAAACAATGCGAAGTTTTTCTGAAGTGAAATTGCGTTCTAGCGTTGGTATGCGGCCGAGTATGAGTGGTTCAGGTTACTCAACCCATAAAATTTTTATTTAATCATTATTTTTGTAGCATCGGATGATACAAACACAAATCCACAAATATGATCAGGGCTTGATCAGGGATTGATCAGGAAGCTTGATCAGGAAGCTTGATCGGGGCCTGATCAACAAACCTAATCAGGGCCTGGCTGTAAAATACTGATCAGGGCCTGGCAATCAAACCTACACTCACCCTGATCAGGTAATTCTAGAACGTTACGTTACATTACTGATCAGGGCCTGACCAGGCAGCCTAATAAGCACCTGATCAGGTGGTAAGGTTTGCTTGATCATGCCCTGATTGTGGCCTGACCGAAATTTCTACTCGGGTAGTTATTAGTCAGCTATCTCAACGATAATATCACGTTCAAATTATTTTTCATCTGTGCTTTATGGTTACGGTTTATCCATTGAAGTTGCATCGCCCAGGCCAAAGTTCTAACAGTTCTCAGCTGACTTCACAATAACACCATCTGACACACTGATCTCTGAAGCTCTGACAGTTCTCGCTATCATCTCACTTCAGACTCAGTTCTGACAGCTGGCCGTAATTTCACTATCAGTTAGACCAGGTTAGGTCAGATTAGATTCATTAGAAGTTAATTTCCTGCAGTTTCATCATCAGCGTCTTAGAGTTTTTAATCGCACACTTTCCGCCTCAAAACCGCAGTTCATTCGTCGCAGGTTTCAATCAGTTCTCAGCTCACCTCAGAAATATCACAGATTCTCCGAAACCTGATCGGTTATTTTAGGTCAGGTTTGCAGTGATGACAGTTCTGACAGTTCAGCTGTATATCGGCTCACCTCAGACCAAACGCGAGCCGCGGCCGCGTAGGCCAATCGCAACGCTCGAAAAGAGGCTTCAAGCGTTCGATAAGTTCGATAAGCATTCGACAGAGCATTCGACCATCGGCCGCATTCGGATGTGACACCAACTTTTTTATAGAGGAAAAAAGGTTTTTTTCAACTGTTGATGATGTATTTGTCTGAATAATTGCAATGCCGACGTGGAAGCTATCGAACCACTTGGCTCTTGATTAGTTTGTTTTTACGTTATTCTGACTTATATGTATGGGGCATTCCACGCCAGCTCGACCAGTAATAAACCCCGACCCTCTCAAAATCATCCCATGTTTTTTTCTAACATTCTACTCAGTAATGAACGCGTCCTAAATTTTTTTTATTTTTTTAACCACCCGGTAATTTGTTATTAATTTTTGAAGTTGATTGAGAATGCCCCTCTTTATAAATCTGAAAAAATTCTCGAAAATCCAGTGAATGACATAAAACAGCCCCCGTTTGGGATAATGTGGGCCGAATTTTTTTTCAATTTTTTTTTCACTCAATTCAGATTTTTTTCAGGGATCGAATCAGGGATCGAATGTTGAGTATCAAATACGTTTGCCTAACTGGAGGCTAAGGAAATAGATCAATTCATGAAAGCCTAATTTGAATTTGGTTTGTAGCAAACGATAGATCTCAATATGACAATTATGTTTCTAATGGTACGATTGTTCTCAACTTACCTTCGGCAAGCTTGAAAGCAGCACTCAAAATCGAATTGATTTGGATCTTGACTTCGCCGTATAAAATAGTAATTTTGGTCACATTAGCTCTGATGTCTGTGCTGGAGGCTGAAAATTAAAAGATACCTCAATAATTTAGACAATTTTCAAGTGCTTGATGCGTGATATTCGAGATGGGCACAATCGTCTTCAACTCACCTTCGGCTTTCCCTCCAGTACTTGCCGAATGGGTTCTGACTTTGGATTCTCCTGGGTTGAGTAAAGCTGAAATTGGAATACAGACTATGTTATGATCAAGTCGTCTTCGACTCTCACTTAGTTCTAACAACAGCTGGATGAAAATCAAGCTAGGCTTGATGTATTTTTCGAATGAGTGTCACTTACCCGTGAATTTGGCAGATATTTGTGATTCGATTCCTGAAAATAAAATATGTGTATCATGAAAAAGTGGAAATTCACCACGTGACGCATGATATAACAGCAATGAGTGAAAAATAATGAAATATGAAGAATTGAAATAGGAAATCTCGATCGATCTACGATAAAATTTCATCGGAATCAATTAAAACAATGCCTCGACTTCACCCTGATATGTGAAGCGAACAGTAGATCACAAAAACATTTCGAGTGTGTTTCGGCACGAAATAAAGACTATACGCGCACGACTCCGGGAGGGCGATACAGCCCGGAAGAGAGGTGCCGGTCTTTTCGGTGTTCTGTGAGAATGCTGGGAATCAGGAAGTCTCAAGAACCAAGGAGGGCGTCAGGCAATGAAAAACAATGAGTCCACTGATTTTCTATATTTTCTATAACAACGGTGTACAAATAACGGTGGGAAGGAAAAGTGAACTTTCTTGGACGACGTATCCGGAGCTACAGAGTCTAACTGGCCTAAGCGACTTACCTCTAGCAGAAGGCGAGGGGTCAGAGGGGTCCGTGTGTGTCCGTGTTTTCAAAATAAATTTAATAATACCGTTCACACACGAACAGCGTGTCTAATGGCATAAGGTCGTAAGCGTCAAAAACGCGATTTTGGTGGCAAAAGGTCGTATAATTTTTGTTTTTACGCCATTCGCTCTGAAAACAGCCAAAACGTATAGATCAATTGAAAGTACGACATCGAAAAATGTAAGTGCAAAAGGTCGTAAGTTTGGCTGATACGTCGTTCTTTCATTACAATTTTTAAGGAAAAATAAAAAACAACGTAAAGGCAAAACGTCATGAGCGCCATTTTTTTTCATAATTTTTAATGATTTTTCCAAATAGTTGTAAAAACTCGTAAAACGCAAAGAAAAATCGAAATCGATGCCGTTTCGAAATATTCGATAATAAAAATCGCAGTTAAAAGCAGAAGGTCGTATCCGCCCAACTTATGACCTTTTGCACTGACATTTTTTAAACTCGTAATTTCAATTGATCTATACGTTTCGAACGTTTTCAGAGCGATTGACGTGAAAAAAAAATTATACGACTTATGCCATTATAAACAGCAAAACGTCGTATAATGGCGCTTACGTCTTTATGTCATTAGACACGTGATTTTTAAAGGGTAAAGTCGTCTTCAACTCACCCCCTTCGCCCCTTAGGATAAAAGGTACAATCGTTGCGAGATATTTTTCGGCTGTCCTCACAGAAGCTGAAATAAAATAGAGACAAAGATAATTTGAGCGTTTTGGTAGACGTATAAATTGGTGAAGTAAGTGTATCCACTCATCACTTACCAACGTCTGCGTCTGTCAGCTGGAATTCGCGATCTGAAAATAAAATAGGTACATCATGACACTAATGTAGTTTGTCAATATTTGACGCATGTCTTAGTAGCTATGACTTGAATATCTTCATTCGGTGACATTGTTTTGAACTTACTGGCGGTCATCAGCTGTTTAACACGATTCGCAAGTTCTGACAGTTTGGCGTTGACACTTGTCACGGAATCTGAAAGTTAAGTAAAGAGGACTGTGATTATATTAAGTCGTCATTCCGCGGTGCTCGACTGGCTTGAGTTAAATTCGAACAACAATTGAATATCTGTCATTATCGAAAATCTCTGTATCGTGAACTTACTGTTGATTCTGGCAGCCTCGTCTGGGTTGACAACTGAAACAAAAATCAGGATATCATGACAATACTTGACGAATCGAGTGGAACCTGACATGTTGAAAATGGTTTGAACATTCCGTGTAGCATAAAATGTAGAGAATAAAATGGTTCCAAACAAAGAGCATAACGTTATAAATTCGAACAACAAGTGAATATCTGTCATTATCGAAAATCTCTGTATCCTTAACTTACCTTTGATTTTGTTACGGCTACCGGGTGGGCGGCCTCCTGAAACAAAAATCAGGATATCATGACAATACTTGACGAATCGAGTGGAACCTGACATGTTGAAAATGGTTTGAACATTCCGTGTAGCATAAAATGTAGAGAATAAAATGGTTCCAAACAAAGAGCATGACGTTCAAAAAGCACATTTTATCTATATCGTGACGACGTAC
The DNA here is from genome assembly GCA_018257835.1 of Euura lappo. Taxonomy (NCBI): domain Eukaryota; kingdom Metazoa; phylum Arthropoda; class Insecta; order Hymenoptera; family Tenthredinidae; genus Euura; species Euura lappo. The sequence goes on from JAEUYN010001792.1 coordinate 77,518, forward strand.
GCATAGTTTTTATTTTTAACGATTCAATAAATCTTACAACCTGCAGAACATACGTGCTACAAGAGGTTATTGCTTCAAAAGTTGATTGCTTTTGATATACATAAGTTCGACGAATGGTCGATTTTCCACTTCAGTACCATTTTACGGTTTTCAATTTTACTTCCTATTATACTAAAATGAAAGCATAACGATTCGATAAGTCTGCAGAATAATTCGATACACAATACTTGAAAAATTGATTGCTTTCGATATACGTCCATGAGTTCTAGTTTGGCTGTTGGAATTGAAATCAAGAATTCAATATTGTATCCTTGCTGTATCGAGAATATTTTACTCCTTGATGCAAAAATATTTCTACGTTTATCAACACTAGCTCACAATAGCGCGCTTTGCGCGCTTCTGAAACCAACTTTCAGATCGTTATTACAGCGCTTTTTTTCTTACATTAGTTTGCCGGCCTTTATTTTTAAATCTTTACCAACCAATTCTAATTTAATCGGTGTATCATAAGCTGTGTAGGTTCGATTGAAATGTATTCGATTGAATACGGATCTGCTCACCGAATGGATCAACATAATAGTATATTTCGATACAAGTGCGAAAAACAACTTTCGCACATGTATCGAACAAAAATTTTCATCAGTATAAAAGTTTTATAGTTTTAATAGTATATTACACTACAAGGGCCGAAAGTTGAAAATTCATCATCGTATCGCGCAGTTTAGGGCTTTCAATCTTCTGCCCGCGTGGTGTATACTATTTTTCTTCATGCCCGGTCGAAAGTACGCTGACTAATTGAATTTGTATACCGATTTATACGTTTTAACAAGTATTGATGCCTGCCCGACATTGCAGGCACGAGCGAAGCGAGTGCTGCTGGTCGGGGGCAGGCATCAAATAGATCGAATAAAACGTCCAAGTCAGTTTTGAGGTTATATCTCAAGCGAGAGTAACGTCGAGAGCGAGAGTAACAGAAGTTTGCGATTCTGGCTGGCTGCAGAATAGTCTAGTCAATCTAGCCTTTGACCCAAAAATAATTACAGACTGGATGAATTATATATAAATCGATGTGAAAAAATCCCCCAAACAACATATCGTGGTTCCCGCGCAGCGTGGATCGGACCGAAGCGAGCCGAGCGGACCAGCTGATCGTTAGGCGTAGTTTTGTCAGAAAACTTGCAAAATTAATAACGTGGAAACTATAGGTCCTACAATATCGGTTCCCACTTCGAATTTGCAGATGATTTTCTCCCCTACAACGTGGTATTTTTGTTTTCCCAATCCGACAAGTGACATTGGAACAGTGCATGATTTTGGCGGTACTGCCCAAAATATTAATAGTTTTTTATTAATTTCAACAATTTACTGTCTAGAGACATTGTCTTGTTTTTGATATGCTGTTCGGGGGATTTTTCCGCGTCGATTGATATATAATTCATCCAGTCTTGAATTATTTTTGGGTGACTAAGTGACAAAACTCGAAGCGGGCGTCTCGTGTATTGGGTATCGGTGTGTGCGAGTAAGTTTTCGCTCCCGCTGTCACAGAGGGCGTGCGTGTAGTTCTACCAATGCATGAAAGTTAGGCTCTCTGCTTCGATACCGATGCCGGAAGTACGTACTTTCGACCGAGGTATGAAGAAAAAATATTTATTAATATTTTTATACTTTCGACCGAGGTATAAAGAAAAATATTTCATCATCACGCGCAGTGCAGGAATTTTCAACTTTCGGCCCTTGTAGTGTAATATACTATTCCGCATGCCGTGCGTGAAGTTCGATTTTACGCACGCAAGCGTGCGTGTAATCGGACTTTACGTGCGTTTGTGATGAAAAATTTTGTTCGATGCATGTAAGAAAGGTTTGTCGCCCGAGCAAAGCGAGATATACTATAACCGAGAATACGAAATATACTATTGTGGAGTTACCTCAAAATATGTTACGTTATATTTTGAGAACGATTGATGCAAATTAATTTGAGCGTTTACTTGTTATCGAAAAAAAAATCAAATAAGATGGTGGATCGGAATTTCAGCATCCGGTTACTGAATACGATACTATGCGAATAATTAACGGAATTTCTGATAGATTATCATGCCTATCGTTTGCGCGGTTTTTGCGCAAACAGCACCCACAACAATTTATCAGTAATTATTATCTGTACCATTGAATAAAAAAAATCCAAAGCTGCGAAGCTGGTACCACAATCCAGTATTGCCCATGCGCCGAGAGCGATCCAATATCCGTCCCTTCCAGTTCCCAGGCAAAGAAAGCCGTGAAAATGATAGTGAATTTCGGTGACCAGCGAAAATGGTGCATAATTCTGATGACTTTAGTTCTTCGACGAAAGGACTTCGTCCGGTTTCATTTAGGCTGAATCAGCAGAAAAAAAGTTACATTTCAAAATCATTCATTTTGGAATGTTACATTTTTCTGTTTAATCAACCCGGTAGAAACTTACACTTCTATCTTGAAATACAACGAAAAATATTGTGTGTAAGTTTCATTCAGGATTAGGCGGACAAAAAGTTACATTCCGAAATTACTGATTCTGCAATGTTACTTGTTTGCTGCTTAATCAACCTAAATGAAACTGAAGGAACTGAAGTCATCAGAATTACGCATCATTTTAGCTATCCACCTTGATTCGGTGTCATTTTCACGGCATTCTCTTGCTTGGCAACTGGAACGGACGGAATTGAACCACTCCCATCGCATCTGCACTAATGAATTTTGGTACCAGCTTTGTAGAATTTGAATTATTAATTTTTCAATGGTAGCAGTAATGATTACTGATCAATTATTGGGAAATTCTGTATAGGAGGTATATTGTATTTAAAAACCGGATGCTGAAATACAGCTGCCCCATTTTATTCGCATTTTTTCACGAAAACGAGCACACGCGCAAACGAAATCGCGTTATATTCTTCATATTCAAGACATGCGCAAGCGATCTGACTACAGTTTTAGACGATTATCTTGACTTCAGATGATAACTTAATGATAAACCTCAGAACTGTAGGCGACAAATGGATTACTAAATACGTCGCTGTTCACCTCAACGCGACACATTTCTATAGATCTCGCATCGTTTTCCATTCAATCCCAACTTCTTTGTGCTGTCTTTTTAGCTCTGAATTAATTCTATGACTTTCAGGTGATTCTTTGAACCGATCCTTACTTTTAGGTACTTATTTTTTTTTTTTTTTGCACTTCAAACTTTAACCTTTTATAAGTTCTAAAAAGTTCACGAGAATTCTGTTGCTGCAAAACAACCATTCCTCATTACTTTCGCCTTCAGAAACGTAGGCAGATTGTTCTATATTTTCTTGTCAAATATTTATTAATTTCAAGTCAGTTTCAAAATTGTGACTGATAATCTTCACATCTTGATTCTCAATCGTATGTCAAGAATAGCCGAGCAAAAATAATGTGCTGGCAACGCTTCGGAATGACAGCTACTATTTTTCTTCACCTTTACCATCGGCAAACCGCTGATTCCGATATCTGATATTCATAGTCATTGATTTTTTCTGTGATCCCTGTGCTGGTCCGTGTGGTGACTGATAGGAGCAAAGTCGAACGCGAATGGACGGTGGCGTTTATCAGGAATAGGAGCTGCGTTTTTTCTAGAATTCCAACATCCAGTAAACGTAATCTCCATACCTGTCTTTTCTGATTTTTTGTGAATGTTCAAAAAACCATTGAACTGACCTACCTGACCTAACTTGAGTCGCGCACGGCAAAGATATGGCTGAAGAAACCTGTCAAGATTGTTCGTTCTTGAATCTTTTAGGTACTTCGAAACGAGAAAAAGTTTTGTTTTTTGATAGACTCACTTAAAACTTTTGCTTTTTCTTTCAATGTCAACCTGATTATAAATGTTGCCGAAGAATCGTACTGTGTATTCCCGAGCATCACTAACGTTCATTTGCAGCAGTCGCACGGCGAAGTTCATGGTACAGAATCACTATAGTGTATGGGGCGGTCCACGTCAATTCACCTAGCCTCCAGACCGCGACATTTTTTATCTGCTTCTTAATTTTGTCTGTAGTTGTCCTTGCTTTGAAACATTTTTCTGAATTTTCTTCAGATTTTTCGGACAAATTAACCCTTTCCGAGTTATGATTTTTTTCGACCGAAAAACGGACCATTTTAAAAAACCTGAAAAAATTCACAAAAACCGTATGATAAACGGAGAACAGTCTCCTGCTCGCGAGAATATGGGCTGAATTTTTCTTATATTTTTTTTAACCGATCAAAACTTTTTTTCGTCAAGAATACACTAAAACCACGACTTTCATCCACCCATAAATATATCAATACTATTTTTGAACTGGAAGGACGAAAAAAAATCAAATTCACCTGGTCGGATACAAGGGATCAATTCGATCAAATATTCGCTATGTCAAAACTAAGATATGGGTTGTTTCAGTGAGTGATTAATCATTCCTGGGATGTGATAAAAACTTACATAACTATCGCCGTACCCGTTACTTATAGAAAATCTACCTTTGCATATATTCTGCCACAAATGAAGACAACACAAATTTTCCTCGATCAAGGTTATGTGAAGACTATTAAATTGTACCTCAAACATACTTTTCATCGAAATCAATTCAGCTGTTAAAAATCTTGACATTTCTTTCGCCTCTTCAAAGCTTCGCGATTACAGGTTATCGCTTCGAATCGCGCCTGTCAAAAACAACAGCTACGAACGGTGCGAAGTCAGATTCGAACGGCGTCACCGCCGTCCAATCGGCATCGCGGAAAAGAGCTGACGGAAATGCGAGAACCAGCGATAGATGCCAGATGCAGCGATAAATAATCGTGACCATCAACTTTTTAATCAGGGAAAACAGGTTTTTTTCACCTGTTGATGATGTGTGTGTCTGAATAATTGCAATGCCGATGTAGAAGCTATCGAACCACTTGACTCTTGATTAGTTTTTCTTTACGTTATTCTCACTTATATGTATGGGGCATTCCACGCCAGCTCGACCAG
>JAEUYN010001793.1:0-33350 GCA_018257835.1 Euura lappo
AAGTCAAGACAAGTCAAGTCAAGTCAAGTCAAGTCGAGTCGAGTCAAGTCGAGTCAAGTCAGGTCGGTACGGAGGAGGTGAGTTTCAAACGTGGGTTCTCATCACTACCTGAATTCTATACCTCGCATCGAAAGTAATAGAGCTCGTCTTAGAATCCAGAATTGTAATATAAAATCGAAATTCACAGAGCGAATTTGTGGTTGACGAGGTTGATCACTTCTCTCAGTAAGTATAAGAGGGGGGAGGACGTATGCCGAACCAGCATATTGTTACACGTCTACACAACCGCTGACTATGTGACCGAGTGACAACGGTGGGGATATCGCCCGCCACGAAGCATACAGAATTCATCTGTTTATTATAACACGGCATTTGAGAAGGACTCTTCGAAGAAAAGTCCTCGCCAATGTCCCGCTCACAATGAGTGTGTGGTACGCCAGTACACATGTAGCTGCAACCGCACACTCCGTGGAGAGTGTATCTGCTGACGATGGAGGAGCTCCTACTTCCACCCGATATAATAGTCTCCGTCCTGTAGATATATAGTTGTTATATCCCTCGTGCACAGAGTGGTCTGTGAAAGAAAATTGGGAGAAAACAGTCGTCAATCTCCGTCTGTTTCCGGGTTTCTCGACTCCGTTGATGATTCCGGGCAACACAAACATCATGTCCACCCCAGATAAACCGAGCGAAATCACTGTCCGGGTCTTCCTGGAAACGTTCAACTGGCAGGAGGCAGCCGAAATGGAGGAGACCAGCTTCGGAGGGTGGTACGAGCGAGCGTGGTGTGCAGCACGCTGTGGGATAGCTCGGTTCGTGGAGGTGAACGACGGGGGAACCCTCCAAGCGGCCTGTTTGGAGTGCTACAATAGCCCGTGAGCAAACATTCATCCAGAGTTCTAGCCCTAAAGAGACTCCTAGAGAAAATTTCACCGAAAATTTTCGTTACAGCATAGTTGAAGGCGTTCAAGGACGACCCCGTACGGACGCGAACGCCCATATGCTTTTTCTGTGATAGAGGACTTCCTAGTGACATATGGGAGACGAGGGGATGCCAGGGATGTCACCAAGCTAAATATCACTACGCAGCGGAGGTGTACGAACGGTTCCTGACTGGGTTGACCGCCGGAGGAAGACCCGAGATCGAAGAGTAGACGTGTATTTTAACACCAAAATACTATTACTATTATCCGAATAAAAGTTTAGTAGTTCTTATTTTGAGCGTCCGAGAATCTGTTTATGTCATCAAGTTAATATTCCGGTAATCAAAAACTCCAAATCAAACGAAAAAGAAGAACCGACTCTTCCCGAAACTATTTATTCGCCGAATCCCCTTCACAATGAGTATGAGGTGATGACGATCGCGTGTACTGAGATGTGACTCTCCAACCGCCACATAGAGCTCATCTATCGTGGCTGAAGGAGCAGTTTAGTCTCTCATTTTTCTGTGACGTTGAAACATCAAACTCGAGGATGGCTATCCGACCAACTGTGGAGAACATGCAGGCGTTTATCGAAAAATTTTCCTGGGACGTGGTGGAGTGGTTGGAGGAGGAGCACTTCGGCCAGTGGTGCAAGGAGCAGTGGGTGGGCGCTCGATGTGGGGAAGCTGAATACTTCGAGGTGTCTTTCGGAACTACGTGCGAGGTGGCTTGCGCAGGGTGTTTCCAATCTCTGTGAGTTGGAAGGTTCCGTTCCCGAGTATCTGGCACAAACAAAAACAGTCAACGAAATTTCTGCAATCTTAGTATCCGCGAAGACGCAAGTGGGAAAAAAAAAAGGGTCCACAATCTTTGTCGCAGACAACCCTCTCTTTTGTGCACCTATTGCGGACAACAACTTGTAAGAAACGTCGTCACCGCGGACGAATGTCGGGAATGTTTGTTCCTCAAATTTCGATATGCAGAGGACCTCTGGCACAGATTCAGAGAGAGGATTGCGCGCGGAGATGGAGAGGAAGATGGAAGAGAAGGCGGAGAAGTGCAACAAGGAATATAGTAAACGATGATTAGACAAGGTTATCCAACATTGTTATGGGGATAATAAAAATTCTTTTCTATTTTATTCTCTTCCTCTCTAAGCCTGTTATCATTGTACGGAGGAGGTGAGTTTCAAATGTGGGTTCTCATCACCAGCTGAATTCTATACCTCGCATCGAAAGTAATAGAACTCGTCTTACAATCCAGACTTGTAATCTAGAATCGAAATTCAAGGAGCGAATTTGTGGTTGACCAAATTGATCACCTAGCTGAATTCTATACCTCGCATCGAAAGTAATAGAACTCGTCTTACAATCCAGACTTGTAATCTAGAATCGAAATTCAAGGAGCGAATTTGTGGTTGACCAAATTGATCACCTCTCTCGGTAAGTATAAGAGTAGGAGGACGTATGCCGAATCAGCATATTGTTACACATCTACACAGCCACTGACTGCTGGTCGTAAAAGGGGTGGGGAGCTGGTGGGGATCACGCAAGGCGTCGCTGAAGACGGATCTTCAGTTTTTATCAACCGCCACACCGGATAGTTTGTTCATTATTAATAACGGAGATACAGATTACCGGGTTGATATCCCACAGCTGTGATCAGCTTTCGGTGAAATCAAAAGGTTTTACCTCTTTATAAGAATCGTTGTACAAATCTTCTTCTAAAAGAAAACACAGTGATTGGATTATTCTGTGGATCAGGTGGCCTGGATCACCACGAAATGGGTGTGTACAAGTGAGAATGATCCCTTCAGATCTCTTATAGAGGAATATTGATTGAATTATCTATGAATCGTAATTTTATCATAAATCCGGGCTGTTGCAGAACCTCCTGTATGGACGAGTTTGGTGGGAAAGACGGAGCGGCGCCGCTAAGTTTTACAGGTGTCGAGTCAATAATTCAAAACGGCGATATATGCTGCGGCTCGCGGTTAGCTTGCGACCGGTAATGTGTTGAAAAACGTGGACGGGTCAGTAGTGTATTCGCTAGATATGAGAATAATAAATATTAAAATATACCGCACAAGTATTTGGAGACCCGATTCTTCACCCTACATCTAACCTTCCAAACTTCTGTCCGGAGAGTAGGGAGAGAGAGAGAGAGAGAGGGAGAGAATCCGCAGCGTAACCGCCATCTTGGTATTTTTTAAGATAAGCCATCCTCAGCCGTATCGCCAGATTATTCTGGACCTCTGATATGTATTCTACTTCTATCTCTCTAGATGTCGGGCAGTAGTTCTGTAACCAGATACAGCTGCAGGTGTGCTCGCGGGAGGAGACAAAAACCGTGAGTCACCCATCTGTCACGTATCGTACAAGGGTGCGTCATCACTCTGGTAATTCACCCGTTCTTCGTGACCATAGCGTCAACTTTTACACAAAATCGTGAGATCCCGATGGTGGGGATGTGTCGATGAGTCGGACCGACACCGTCGATCCACATTCAGTCTGACAACTTCAAGCGTGAAAGATCAACCATCAGAGCTACTGGCTACATCAAAATCCGGTGCCTTTTCTAATATGTTTGGCTTATTCTGTGGATCTGGTGGCTTGGATCACCATGAAATAGGTGGGTAGAAGTGAGAATAACTACTTTATTGAATAGAGGAATATTCATGCATTATCTCTGGATCGTAATTTTATTATGAAATCCTCGTTATTATCCTCGTTATTGTAGAACCGCCTGTATGGACGAGTTTGGTTGGAGAGACGGCACGGCGGATGATCGTTGAACAGGTCTACGCACCTTCAATGAGTGACGCGGATCTTTACAAGGCGGCGTTCAAATGGTGGGTTGTACACCGGAGTGCTGCCCTTGGGTGGGAATTGGAAGGCTCCAGATGGATTCCACACCCGTGCGAGACGTGCTTCAATCTGATTCCGGAGGCTGCGTTGCTCGTGAAGTCGTTGATGAAGAATATCGGGTCTGATGACAACCATCTGGTGAGTCAACCGTCTGTTATGAGGTGGTACATTTCTTGAGTATAAAACCACACCTGTTTAGGTAGCGGCGGCAAAAGGCGGACACGATGACTCTGGATAGTTAAACGTTGCGCTCCCCCACATCACACAACTCCAAGAGCATAGCGCTCTATAAGACGGTTGCTGTCGTCGACGAGGGATCGACGTCTCCATTTCAAGAAGGTTTCAGCGGGTACCAACGTCGCGGACGAGGTAGGAAGAGCGGTACCCCCTCGGTTACGGAGTCGTGTATATACGGTGAGTTCGGTAGGTAACACTGCTGAGTCGGCCCTCTGTTATGAGGTGATACATTTCCTGAGTATAAAACCACTGTTGTTTAGGAAGCGGTTGGAAAAGGACGGACACGGTGACTCTGGATACTTGAACGATGCGCTTTACCTGTTCAGACACCTCCGTATCGTCGACGTGGGATCGACGTCTCCATCCGAAGAAGTCTTCAGGTTGATTATTCTGGATAGAATCTAGCCGTATGAAGACTTTTGGTTCTTTCACCCCCCAGTCGACCCCACCTCACTTGCTCTAGAAGCCTCCACCAACCCCTTAACTTTGCTAGAAGATGTCGTCTCAGGAGAAGTAATAAGTCCTCGGTTGAAAAAACAGATTTCGCACGGTGTGTAATTAGTGTAAATCCCTGTTTCAGATAGTACAATATAAACATGTTTTGATAAGCTGTCAATTTTGCCACGTTTTTGTTCTCGTTCAGCCAGCACCCCTGTCGCAGTTTCTTAATTTCACCTCCTACTCGAGATAACCTTCACCCTCCAGTTGAAAAATAGAATAAATATAAGGTTATACTCGACACCACATCTCACCAACCACTCTAGCTCTAAGAAACAGGATAGTTATAAGAACCTATGTACGCCAGCCTCTACCTGAAAAAACAGATTTCACACGTTCTGTAGTTCGTGAGAATCCCCACTGACTCCCTGTGAAGACGAATACGAAATAGATTGTTTATGTACAGGAAAATTATAAGAAAACCACCACATAAAATCACAATATACCATAAGAAACGCCTGTATTCACTAGATACGAGAATAAAAAGGAATATAAGAATATAACCCGTAATTATTTTGAAACCCGATTTTTAAAGTCGAGTAGTAGTAGTAGTTGAGATTTTCAGGTTTTGAAGGACGACCAGCGAGAGATCTAGAGACAAGCCGCCATCTTGGAATTTTTAAGATAAAACATTTTCAGCCGAGTCAGCAGGTCATTCACCCCAGTCACAGCCGGCCGCAGCATCGCAGCGCGGGGGACGGGGGAGGGGGGCAAGGTCGGCGGCGAGGTGTAACCTGACACCCGTTTGTTATGACTCTCCATGGCTGTCACAATCTACTCGCGTGGACGAAGCCCGGATAGTGTCCAGCATGTTCATCTTAAGGGCCACTTGCCTGTTCTAGCGCCGTACATGGCTTCTCTCTTCAATTCCTCCTTTGAGAATTCGGTGTTTCCACAGATCCGGAAGTCTGCGTACATTATCCCCCTCAACAAATGCAATCCGCCGATCACTGAATCGGATACCAGGCCCGTGGCAAATTTGCCCCATCTCTCGAAAGTGTTTGAAAGGTTGGCCGTAAATCAGCTTGTACCTTACCTAGAGCAGAATGCCATCTTCGACCCGATGCAATCGGGTTTTCGGAGGTCCCATAGCACTCAGACAGCGCTGGTCAAAGTTTTAGACGATGCGAGGAAAGCTATTGACGATCGGTGTCTTATAATTCTTATTATGTTTGACTTTAGCAAAGCTTTTGACAGCATGAACCACCGCTTACTCTTGATCAAGCTTCGTCGTTATGGACTATCAGACGTAGCGGTCCGATGGTTTCATTCGTACTTGAGCGGGCGCTCACAGGCAGTCCTGGACTCCACAGCAAATTGTCATTCCACCTTCCTGCCAAACAACTCAGGCGTGCCTCAGGGCTCTGTCCTCGGCCCTATTTTGTTTCTTCTCTTTATCAACGACATCGGTAGTGCTCCTGAGTTGGCGAAGCATGTCGTTTTTGCTGATAATCCCCAGATTTATCTCCACGCTCCTCCAGGTGATCTCATGGCAGCCATAGCCAATATCACTTCTGATGCACAGGCCGTTGCAGACTGGGCTACTGCAAATGGCCTACGTCTTAACGTTGCCAAAACCAAATTTGTCATTCTGGGTAACAGTGCGTATCTTGCACAGGTGCGTGAAATGAACCTCCACCATATTATTGTTGATGGACAGACTGTGCCGTACGTGGGCACTGTTAGAAATCTTGGTGTTTACATCTCGCCCGATCTGTCCTGGAATGAGCATGTCTCCCGGGTATCCAGGAAAGTTTACGCAACTTTGAATGTGCTCAAGCGTCGGGGGGAGGTTTTCTCCTCTCCGCTTACGGCAGTACTCGTGAGGGCGCTCATTCTTCCACACGTCGATTATTGCTGCCTGGTGTATCATGGACTCCCGGATTATCTAAACGCTAAACTTCAGCGGGCTGTAAATAGCTGCATCAGATTCATTTTCTGCTTGAGAAAAGACGTCCATTTCTCCTTTCCGTCTTAAATTAGATTGGCTATCCGTGGCTGATAGACGCTCATTCTTTCTTGGCTCCTTTGTCTACCGGATGCTTGATTCATCCTTGCCTGTGTTTTTACGAGAGCTTTTCCTTTCCCCCGGTCCCGATATGCGACGTTCATCTAGACTCGCTGCTTCTGAGGAGGCTTCTTCTTTTCTGATCCCAGCCCACAGAACCTCCTCCTATCGCCAGTCCTTCCTTCTCTCTGCAATCTATTTTTGGAACAGTCTACCTGTATCTATTCGAGAGTTCTCATCCATTGAAGTGATTAAACTGCGACTTTCTACACTACTCCTGTCGAAAGAGCGAGCTATTCGTCTTGCTCTTTCTAGACCGCGGTTATAATATCTAAATGCTCTCACCATCGCTACTGCCCTGTTCAACTTTGTTAACATTTGCTTATTATAAGTTTAATTCAAGTCCCGGCTAAGTTTTTCATTTTCTGATTTAAGTCTCAGTTAATTTAAGTCTAGTTAAGTTTTTCAGTTTTGTTCCACTCGTTCGCTTTATTCTCATTCCATTATTCAAGCGTCTTTTGATAAATGTTATATTTTATTTTTATTTCTTTCTCATTATTCATTGTACGTCCTCGCGGTAAGTTGCTGCCTACCCACTCTTCCGTTTTTTTTCTTTTCTTTTTTTTTTTCTTTCTACTTGCGCTAGCTCTACTTGCAAATTTTTTCTAGCGCGTATTTTTATTTTTCGTATTTTTATTTTTCTTCAAGTTTATTACTGTTCCTGTTATTATTGAAGGTTTGAAAAACCTTCCTTACTGAGGGTTGGCGGGGGTGGGGGGTGTTACGCGTCACGCTGGAAGCGTCACGCGAAAGCGTTACGCTGGGGGAGGGGGGTGTTACGCGTCACGCTGGAAGCGTCACGCGAAAGCGTTACGCTGGGGGAGGGGGGTGTTACGCGTCACGCTGGAAGCGTCACGCGAAAGCGTTACGCTGGGGGGGGGGTGTTACGCGTCACGCTGTACAAGAAACGAGCTGGGCTCGTCAGTGCAAAATTTATGTATGGGATGGTCGGAGAAATAAGCATAATCTTTTCTTATCGTAATTAAGCGTGACATCCGAACCTTAGGGTAACTGAAGGCGGTTTTTCAAACCAGCTTTTAGCACTGTTAGTGTTGTTAGGAGGAAAGTGCTAAAAGCGTTTCAACTTTAATTGTCTCGTGGAGGCAAGTCATTCTTCTTCATTTATTACCAATATATTCTCTGTAAGTTGCTCCTGTCATTTCTAATCTCCATTCTAAAATCTAGTGTATCCAGAAGTGCGATAGCACCTGCCTACTTATCATATCTCATTAGCCTTTTTATCCTCTTCCTATTTTAGTTCTGTTTTCTTCTCTCATCCTAATTGTTTTTCAGTTCAGTCCTAATTATATTTATTATTTTTGTGAATCATCTATTGCCCATTGGCCTGAGATCAGGCTACGGCATAATAAATAAATATATTCATACATACATACATACTCGTAAAGCGTCGGTAAACATCGAAACGATTCGGGGCCGTTTGCCCCTTACTCAGCCTAGATCTACACACGATTTGTAACCAGAAATTCGAAATACCCGACTATACAAATTTTCGAGTAGATAGTGTGAATTTTTTTTCATAATGCCACCATTTTGCCGTGGGAAATTGGATGCGAAATTTGTAACTAGCGATCCCAAAAACTTCATTACACGAATTCTTGTCTACATAGGATGAAACCTTCAGAAAATTTGCCACCATTTTGTTTTCCGAATACCAAACGCGAGACCAAACGCAAGATTCGTACTCATTGCAGCGTCCCCTCGAGCGTCCCCAACAATCAATAAATACAAAATTTGGTTAAAATCAGACGAAAAATACCATTAAACTAGAAGAATCCAAATCAATGTCCTTCTGTTGAAAAAAAAAAGAAAAAAATTGCATGCTTAGCATTCAAGCGAATAAATAATGTTGCACGAATTGTAGGTATATCTATAACGTTCGTATAGGTAGGGCACTGACGCAAAACCAGAGAGAAGTGTTAAGAAATCTGTAAGCTATTTAAGAGACTATTCTTAGTTGCTAAGGAAAAATCAATCGAATCAGTCTCGCTGACGCCGAGGCTAACGCACATAGCGGTCACAAGCGTCGAATAACGCCTCGATAGCATTCAGATCGACAAAAATCACACCACCTTTACGAATAACGAGCGTACAGCGCGTTAACATTGTTCTGAAGGGTGAATAGGGCTTTCGTTATTCAATATTCAGTAGTGATGAAAATCTCACAAAATCAGAGTACAACGTGGTATGAGCTGGACCGTTGTCTCAATGATTTTCGAGTGAGTAGTCCCTCGCTGCTCTACGCCACGCTCAGGTTAAAGTGCCGAGTGCCGCGGCGGCGAAATCGAACTACCCGTTGCAAGGGGTTACACAAAGTATGGTGTGCAACGCGTGCGGGTTGTCGATCCCCGAATCGTGCGAGCATGTCGATACTCGTCTACGGCTCGTGCGCCATACTCTCACTTATCGAGAATCGCCAACTTCCCGCACGAGTTGCACAATATACTATTTTTCACGGCATTCGCTCTGAAAACGACCAAAACGTTTAGATCAATTGAAATTACGAGATCGAAAAATGTAAGTGCAAAAGGTCGTAAGTTTGGCGGATACTTCGTTCTTTCATTACAATTTTTAAGGAAAAATAAAAAACAACGTAAAGGCAAAACTTCGTGAGCGCCATTTTTTTTCATAATTTTCAATGATTTTTGCAAATAGTTGTAAAAACTCATGGAACGCAAAGAAAAATCGAAATCGACGTCGTTTCGAAAAATTCGATAGTAAAAATCGCAGTTAAAAGCAGAAGGTCGTATCCGCCCAACTTACGACCTTTTGCAATTACATTTTTCGATCTCGTAATTTCAATTGATCTATACGTTTCGAACGTTTTCAGAGCGATCGGCGTGAAAAAAAAAATTATACGACTCTATGCCATTATAAACAGCATCACGTCGTGTAATGGCGCTTACGTCCTTATTTCATTAGACAAGCGATTTCTAAAGGGTGAAGTCGTCTCAAACTCACCCCCTTTACCCCTTAGGATAGAAGGTACAGTCTTTTCGAGATAGGTTCCGATTTTCGTCACAGAATCTGAAATAAAAATAGAGACAAAGATAATTTGAGCGTTTTGGTAGACGTATAAATTGGTCAAGTAAGTGTATCCACTCATCACTTACCAACTTCTGCGTTGGTCAGCTTGGATTTGCTATCTGAAAATAAAATAGGTACATCATGACACTATTGTAGTTTGTCAATGTTTGACGCATGTCTTAGTAGCTATGTCTTGAATATCTTCATTGGGTGACATTATTTTGAACTTACTGTTGGACATCTGTTTAACACCATCCGCAAGTTCTGACAGTTGGGCGTCGAGACTTGTTATGGCAACTGAAATTCAAGTACAGAGGACTGTGATTAAGTCGTCATTCCGCGGTGCTCGACTCGCATGAGCTAAATTCGAACAACAAGTGAATATATGTCATTATCGAAAATCTCTGTATCTTTAACTCACCTTTGATGGAAGCCGGGGTTGGATCGACTCCTGAAACAAAAATCAGGATATCATGACAATACTTGCCGAATCGAGTGGAACCTAACATGTTGAAAATGATTTGAACATTCTGTGTAGCATAAAATGTAGAGAATAAAATGGTTCCAAACAAAGAGCATATAACGTTCGAAAAACACATTTTATCTATATCGTGATGACGAACGCATAGTTTTTATTTTTAACGATTCAATGAATCTTACCACCTGCAGAACATACGTGCTAAAAAGTGTTAAGTGTGCTGTTAAATATTTTGTGACATAACACTTCAATAGTATATTGTGCATCAAGGGAGGAAAGACGGTCTTTGCTTGCGAGCGCGGAGCATGCTGCCCAAGCCGACGTGCGCTCACGAGGTGTATCGCATTGCTGCTCGAGCGGCGGGGAGAGGGGCGAGCCGAAGGCTTGCCTCGTCCCCCTCCCGCAAGGGCAGCAAGATACACCGAGGGACCGCAAGTCGGCGAGGGCAGCATGCACCGCCGAGGAAGCAAGACCTTCCTCCCGCGATACACACGATATTTTTCGTCACACATGAATGGAAGGCCTATTTAGCTCTGTGTCGGTAAGGGGGGAAGAGACGATATGCGTCGCTAGGTCGGGCAGGCGCGTGGAAAGTCTTCGACTTTCGTCCCTAGGGAGGAAAGTCTTTCCACAGTGCCTTCCTTACCTAGAGAGTCAAAGCGTCGTTTTCCGCCTTACCGACAGAGAGCGAAAGTGGGCCTTTCCATTCATGTGTGACGAAAAAGTTTATTGCTCTTGACATACATATAGGTTCGACGAATGCTCGATTTTTCACTTCAGTACCATTTTACGGTTCTAAATTTTACTTCCTGTGATACTAAAATGTAGGCATAACGATTCGATAAGTCTGCAGAATAATTGCTGCAAAATAAGCATACTGTTAAATATTTCAAGACACAATACTTGAAAAATTGATTGCTTTCGATATACGTCCACGAATTCTAGTTTGGCTGTTGGAATTGAAATCAAGAATTCAATATTGTATACTTGCTGTATTGAAAATATTTTACTCCTTGATGCAAAAATATTTCTACGTTTATCTACAAAACAGGTGTTTTTTCACCTGTTGATGATTTGTGTGTCTGAATAATTGCAATGCCGACGTGGAAGCTATCGAACCACTTGACTCTTGATTAGTTTTTTTCCGTTATTCTCACTTATATGTATGGGGCATTCCACGCCAACTCGACCAGTAATAAACCCCGACCATCTCAAAATCATCCCATGTGTTTTTCTAAGATTCTACTCAGTAACAAACGCGTCCAAATTTTTTTTTTATTTTTTTTAACAAACCGTTAATTTGTTATGAATTTTTTAAGTTGATTGAGAATGCCCCTCTTTGAAAATCTGAAAAAAATCTCCAAAATCCAGTGGATGACATAAAACAGCCCCCGTTTGGGAAAACTGCCGAATTTTTTTTCTATTTTTTTTTCACACAATTCGGAATTTTTTTCAGGGATCGAATCAGGGATCGAATGTTGAGTATCAAATATGTTTGCCTAACTGGAGGCTGAGGAAATAGATCAATTTATGAAAGCCTAAGTGGAATTTGGTTTGTAGCAAACGATAGATGTCAGTATGACAATTATATTTCTAATGGTACGATTGGTTTCAACTTACCTTTGTCAAGCTTGAAAGCAGCATTCAAAATCGCATCGGTTTGGATCTTTACTGCACCGAATAAATGAGTAATTTTGGTCACAGTAGCTCTGATGTCAGTGCTGGGAGCTGGAAATTAAAAGATACCTCAATAATTTAGACACTTTTCAAGTGCGTTATGCGCAGAAATCGGCAAAAATGATGATTCCAGGGACATTTTGGTCATATATTGTCAATTGTTTTGGAACTCGCGAATATTGTTTGATCGAATTGAAATGATTGTTCCAATTAATCCTGCCAAAGCATACAAATTTTTATGATTTCATAATAATATTTACAGCGTTGATAATTGGTAATATGCTGAAAATCTGTGAATTGAATTATTTAATTAAAAATTATAGGGTGAATGATGAATTTCTTTTGTCAAATCTCCCATTTTCACAAAATTCATCAATTAGGTAGAAGTATATTTTCAATTTTTCAAAAAGTGTCACTCACTAGAAAGAGAATTATTAATTGCTCTAAAAATGGTCAATTAGTGAAGAATAATTTGCTAATTTTTCAAGAAATCAGTAATGCGAAAGTCTAAATTTTTTAATTTTTCAAGAAATCAGTAATGCAAAAGTTTAAATTTCTAATTTTTCAAGAAATCAGTAATGCGAAAGTTTAAATTCCTAATTTTTCAAGAAATCAGTAATGTGAAAGTCCAAATTGCTAATTATTCAAGAAATTCGTAATGTGAAAGTCTAAATTGCTCATTTTCGTAAAAATTATTCATAGTTCCTGGTGTCTAGGTCTATCGCGCCATAGTTTCACGTGTCCAGGTCTATTGCGCCATAGTTTTCGGTGTCCAGGTCTATCGCGCTATAGTTTCTGGTATCCTATGGCACCATGGATCTCGACACCAGGAACTATGGCGCAATAGACCTGGACACCGAAAACCATGGCGCGATAGACCTGGACCCCGAAAACTATGGCGCGATAGACCTGGACCTCGGAAACTATGGCGCGATAGACCTGGACCCCGGAAACTATGGCGCGATAGACCTGGACCCCAGGAACTATGGCGCGATAGACCTGGACACCATGAACTATGAATACAGCAAAACGATCTTTGGAAAAAAAATAATCGTCGAGGAATCCTTTTGTCATTTTATTTATACGACCCTGTCTTTTTTCGCTTTATTTATCCACCATTTTTTGAATAATTGGTCGTTCATCCTTCAATATAGTTGATAATTTTTACGAAAATGAGCAATTTAGACTTTCACATTATACTAATTTCTTGAATAATTAGCAATTTGGACTTTCACATTACTGATTTCTTGAATAATTAGCAATTTAGACTTTCGCATTACTGATTTCTTGAAAAATTAGCATTTTATTCGTCACTAATTATCCATTTTTTTTAAAATTAGCATTTTATTCGTTACTAATTATCCATTTTTGGTAAAATTAGCATTTTATTCGACACTAATTATCCATTTTTTGAAAAATTAGCATTTTATTCGTTACTAATTATCCATTTTTGGTAAAATTAGCATTTTATTCGACACTAATTATCCATTTTTTAAAAAATTAGCATTTTATTCGTCACTAATTGTCCATTTTTCGGAAAATTAGCATTTTATTCGTCACCAATTACCCATTTTCTAAAAATGAGAAATTCATTTCCAACTCATTGTCAATTGACCCGATATATAGTATTATATTTTTGAGGTATTGATCATTTGTTAACGATTGTCAGAATATTTTGAGAAATTATGATTTCCTAATAATCAGAAATTATTATTGAAGTAATTAAAATTTATTTGTAAATTATTATTTACGTGGTCGGTAAGTTTGAATTTTTGAGATAATGAATAAATGGAAAATGAAAATGATTTTTTGCCGATTTGTGTTTATGCGCGATATTGTAGATGGGCACAATCGTCTTCAACTCACTTCCGGCTTTCTCTCCACTACTTTGCAATAGGGCTCTGACTTTGGTTGTTACTGGGTGGAGTAAAGCTGAAATTGGAACATGCAGAGGTTATGATCAAGTCGTCTTCGACTGTCACTCAGTTCTAACAAGAGCTGGATGAAAATCAAGCTAAGCTTGATGTATTTTTCGAATGAGTGTCACTTACCCGTGAATTGGGCAGACATTTGTGATTCGGTTCCTGAAACTAAAATATATACATCATGACAAAGTGGAAATTCACCAATCGACGCATGATATAACGGCAATGAGTGAAAAATAATGAAACATGAAGAATTGAAATAGGAAATCTCGATCGATCTACGATAAAATTTGATCGGAATAAATTAAAACAATTCCTCGACTTCACCCTGATACGTGAAGCGAACAGTAGATCACAAAAACATTTCGCGTGTCTAATGGCATAAGGCCGTAAGCACCAAAAACGCGAT
Organism: Euura lappo; assembly: GCA_018257835.1. Classification (NCBI taxonomy): domain Eukaryota; kingdom Metazoa; phylum Arthropoda; class Insecta; order Hymenoptera; family Tenthredinidae; genus Euura; species Euura lappo. Next base: position 14,128 of record JAEUYN010001793.1, read on the forward strand.
TTTGGTGGCAAAAGGTCGTATAACTTTTTTTGCAACACTTGCATGGGAAGCTCGATTTCGCGCACCGCGGAAAGTGCGCGAAGCGGTCGATTACTGTGCTGGGCGGAGAGCGTGAAATAATATAGCAGACGACGGTTTTAGCGTTGAGTAATATTTATTATTTCGGGCTAGTCTCAGCGAGACTCTGTTAGCTAGCGCCATCATACGGGATACTTGGTAAATACGATCGCGTGCGCTGTTCTACGTCACGCTCAGGTTAGAGTGCCGAGTGCCACGGCGGCGAAATCGAACTACCCATTGCAAGGGGTTACAAAATAGTATATTGTGATACAAGTGCGAGAAAGCGGAGATTTGACGAAGGTTATGAGGGTGACTGCACGAGGTGGAGGCGAGTGCGTAGCATGAGCCAAAAGCGAGTGCAGTCAACTTCATAACCTCCGTCAAAGCTTTCCGCTTGTCTTCGCACATGTGTCACATATTATTTTTTGTAAAAAGTGCATCAAAGTCCCCCATTTGTGGCTCTGAAACGTACTAACCGCAATCCCAACATGACAGCTAGCTCGACTTCGATCTGATTCTTTGCCGCCAGACGGCGCATCGAAGGCGCGGCAGAAAGTTACTAGAGTGTTATAAATACGTGTATAAGAGGAACTAGAGTGTGATAAATACTTAAAATAAAGATCTGCGCATGCGCTGCTCAAACCCTTCTGTAAAAGACCACTTCTAGCACGTTTCAGAGGCACAAAACTGGGGACATTTGATGCACGTATTACAAAAAGTATAGTGTGCAACGCGTGCGGGTTGTCGATCCCCGAATCGTGCGAGCATGTCGACACTCGTCTACGGCTCGTGACAACTCGCCTGCGACTCGTGCGCCATACTCTCACTTATCGAGAATCGCCAACTTCCCGCACGAGTTGCACAATATACTATTTTTCACGTCATTCGCTCTGAAAACGACCAAAACGTTTAGATCAATTGAAATTACGAGATCGAAAAATGTAAGTGCAAAAGTTCGTAAGTTTGGCGGATACGTCCTGCTTTCATTACAATTTTTAAGGAAAAATAAAAAACAACGTAAAGGCAAAACTTCGTGAGCGCCATTTTTTTCATAATTTTTAATGATTTTTGCAAATAGTTGTAAAAACTCGTGAAACGCAAAGAAAAATTGAAATCGACGTCGTTTCGAAAAATTCGATAATAAAAATCGCAGTTAAAAGCAGAAGGTCGTATCCGCCCGACTTACGACCTTTTGCACTTACAATCTTTGATTTCGTAATTTCAATTGATACGCTTCGAACGTTTTCAGAGCGATTGGCGTGAAAAAAAAATTATACGACTCTATGCCATTATAAACAGCAAAATGTCGTATAATGGCGCTTACGTTCTTATGTCATTAGACACGCGATTTTTAAAGGGTAAAGTCGTCTTCAACTCACCCCCTTTACCCTTTAGGATAGAAAGTACAGTCTTTTCGAGATATGTTCCGATTCTCGTCACAGAATCTGAAATAAAAATACAGACAAAGATAATTTGAGCGTTTTGGTAGACGTATAAATTGGTCAAGTAAGTGTATCCACTCATCACTTACCAACTTCTGCGTTGGTCTGGGACTCGGTGACTGAAAATAAAATAGGTAAATCATGACACTATTGTAGTTTGTCAATATTTGACGCATGTCTTAGTAGCTATGACTTGAATATTTTCATTAGGTGACATTGTTTTGAACTTACCGGCGGGCAACCGTTTAATATCTTCCGTAAGTGCTGACAGATCGGCGTTGACCTTTCCCACGGCAGCTGAAATTTAAGCAAAGAGGACTGTGATTAAGTCGTCATTCCGCGGTGTTCGACTCGCTTGAGCTAAATTCGAACAACAAGTGAATATCTGTCATTATCGAAAGTCTCTGTATCTTTAACTCACCGTTGATGGCAGCTTCGGTTGGACCGACTCATGAAACAAAAATCAGGATATCATGACAATACTTGACGAATCGAGTGGAACCTGACATGTTGAAAATGGTTTGAACATTCCGTGTAGCATAAAATGTAGAGAATAAAATGGTTCCAAACAAAGAGCATAACGTTATAAATTCGAACAACAAGTTAATATCTGTCATTATCGAAAATCTCTGTATCTTTAACTTACCTTTGATTTTGTTACGGCTACCGGGTGGGCGGCCTCCTGAAACAAAAATCAGGATATCATGACAATACTTGACGAATCGAGTGGAACCTGACATGTTGAAAATGGTTTGAACATTCCGTGTAGCATAAAATGTAGAGAATCAAATGGTTCCAAACAAAGAGCATAACGTTATAAATTCGAACAACAAGTGAATATCTGTCATTATCGAAAATCTCTGTATCTTTAACTTACTGGGTCTGGTAGCCTCGGTTGTGTTGACTCCTGAAACAAAAATCAGGATATCATGACAATACTTGACGAATCGAGTGGAACCTGACAGGTTGAAAATGGTTTGAACATTCCGTGTAGCATAAAATGTATAGAATCAAATGGTTCCAAACAAAGAGCATAATGTTATAAATTCGAACAACAAGTGAATATCTGTCATTATCGAAAATCTCTGTATCTTTAATTTACCTTTGATTTTGTTACGGCTACCGGGTGGGCGGCCTCCTGAAACAAAAATCAGGATATCATGACAATACTTGACGAATCGAGTGGAACCTGACATGTTGAAAATGGTTTGAACATTCTGTGTAGCATAAAATGTAGAAAATAAAATGGTTTCAAGCAAAGAGCATATCGCTGCCTCCTAGCAAGAAGATCCTTATTCAGAAAAGCTGGGAATTAGATCCCTATTCGCGACGAAAAGCAACAAGATCCTTATTCGAGCGCGGCTGAGAAAGTCAGATTGGCACCACTGCTCGAATGGGAAAGACGCGGGTTTCGAACCGGGATAAAGCCCTGCACCTTCTCTATTATGTAAAAACTAATCGTACCCGAAGTGAGTGTACCAGTTAGTGACACTGTCCCAGTTACTGACTTCTTTTGGTTGTATCTCTTGTAACATTATTTTGAATATCATTAAAAAAAATCGTATCTTATTCTCTGAGCCTGTAGTAACTAGTTTGTGTCACAGAAAAAATCACAATTCTTATCATTGGCTGACAACTCTGGAAAATATAAGTGTCGGTAATTGAACAGATTTTTTCAGCCGTAGGAGTGTAATGGAATGAAGAGCATATAAATCGCGTGTCTAATGGCATAAGTTCGTAAGCGCCAAAAACGCGATTTTGCTGGCAAAAGGTCGTATAATTTTTTTTTTCAGGCCATTCGCTCTGAAAACGGTCAAAACTTATAGATCAATTGAAATAACGGGATCGAAAAATGTAAGTGCAAAAGGTCGTAAGTTTGGCGGATACGTCGTTCTTGCATTACAATTTTCAAAGAAAATTAAATAACAACGTAAAGTCAAAACGTCGTATTATTTTTTTTCATAATTTTTAATGATTTTTCCAAATAGTTGTAAAAACTCGTAAAACGCAAAGATGAATCGGAAAAACTACCGTTTCGAAAATTTATGAAAAAAAAAAATACTAAGATAAAAGCAGAAGGTCATAGCGCCATTTTTATTTTTTTTTTATTTTTCATGATTTTTCCAAGTAGTTATGAAACCTCGTGAAACTCAAAGAAAAATCGAAATCGAGAACGTTTCGAAAATTCATAGAAAAGAAAACCAAGGTAAAAGCAGAAGGACGTGAGCGCCAATAAAAAAAAAAAACTTGGTGGTTACGACCTTCTGCTTTTAATTGACCCAATATTAAATTTCAACGTTTATGAACGAATCTTCGGGTTTTTATCCCAAATTCGAAAAAAAAATATATGACCTTTTGCCGTTACGAACAGCAAAAAGTCGTATTATGGCACTTACGTCCTTATGCCATTAGACACGCCAAATTCCACCGGATATTTATTATAAATTCATTCGAAGTAATTAATATAAGAATTATTAATACTGAATATTCGCGCGCATCGGACATGCAGCGTTGCAGAATTATCAGCCAATGATAAGAATTCTGATTTTTTCCATGATACAAACTAGTTACTACAGGCTCAGGCAATTAAGATACGAATTTTTTATGATATTCGAAATAATGTTACAAGAGAAACAACCAAAAGAAGTCAGTAACTGGGACAGTGTCACTAACTGATACACTCACCTTGAGTACGATTAGTTTTTAGATAATAGAAAAGGTGCAGGGCTTTATCCCGTTTCGAAGCCCGCGTCTTTCCAATTCGAAGCAGTGGTGCCAACCTGACTTTTTCAGCCGCGCTCGAATAAGAATCTTATTGCTTTTCGTCGCGAATAGGGATCTAATTTCCAGCTTTTCTGAATAAGGATCTAATTCCCCGCGTTTCTGAATAAGGATCTTCTTGCTAGGAGGCAGCGATATAACGTTCAAAAAACACATTTTATCTATATCGTGATAACGTACGCATAGTTTTTATTTTTAACGATTTAATAAATCTTACCACCTGCAGAACATACGTGCTAAAAAGTGTTAAGTGTGCTGTTAAATATTTTCTACCACACATGCATTAAAAACTCGTGTTTTCTGCCCTCTTTAACGGGATGGAAGTCACAGTTTTTTGACCGAGGCAATAAACCGGGATAAAAACTTGTCAACAGTGATAAAAACCTGTCAAGAGGGATAAAAACCTTGGCAGCAGGGATAAAAACTCTCGTAACCATGGTAACGATGAAATAAACTAAGGAAGTGCTGCCCCCGGTGGAGAACTATTATTGAGTGCGATGTTTTCATGACGAGTGATAGAAGAATCAACGGTTTCGATTGGCTCATTCCCTGGCTTAAGCCAATAGGGAGATAGCCATTCTGGACAAGAAGAAGAAGAACAAGAATCAACGGAGCGTTCGAATGACTCTAACCTCACTTTCATCCGCGTCAGCGTATTGTCGTGTTGTGCCAAAGTTCACGAGGGTATCGAAAAAATGGAATCTGATACGGAAAATAACCGTCCATCCACGCCACCTGATATACGCGCAATAGCAGAAAGTGTTTCATGTCACTTGTTACCAGACAAATCAAAAGAAATCTACGAAGCGGCCTACAAGGCATTCGCAGACTGGAAAACGTCCGAAGGCGCCAATTCGACTTCGGAATCAGTTTTACTCGCATACTTTGATCAGCTAGCGAAACAATATAAGCCGACAACTATCTGGGCATTATATTCAAAGCTGAAAAGTACCATCAATATCAAAGAAAAAGTTGATATAGGCAACTACAAAACATTATCTGCTTTCTTAAAAAAACAGTCCCGTGGTTTTCGCAGCAAGAAAGCCAACGTGTTTACACCTGAGCAAGTACGGTCTTTTCTGACCACGGCCCCGGACGACAAATATCTCGCATCAAAGGTAAAAATACAGTATATAGATAACATATACTACACACACTCACACGCCCACACTCTATACACACCACACACTCTACATATACACTCTATTAACAATTTACTACTTTATTTACAGATCATTCTGATTTTTGGGGTTTTCGGCGCATTAAGGACCGATGAATTAACGAACGTCGAAGTACAGCACGTCAGGGAACAAGGGAGTTTACTGCAGGTCGACATTCCTAAAACTAAAACGCTGCTACCACGATCATTCATCATTGCCGAGGATTGTGTCAAGTACGTTAAGCAGTACCAGGCTCTTCGTCCCAAAAACGTGCCCTCTCAGCGGTTTTTTCTCAATTACCAAAATGGTAAATGTACCGCGCAGGTGATTGGGAAAAACAAGTTCTCCGGCACACCTAAGCAAATAGCTGAATTCCTGGATTTACCTGACGTTGCATCGTATACGGGCCATAGTTTCCGCCGTACCTCCGCAACAGTGCTTGTTGATAAAGGAGCGAACATGGAAACATTAAAGAGGCATGGTGGCTGGAAATCGAGCAGTGTCGCGGAGGGATACGTAGCAGAATCCTTCGGAAATAAGAAAAATATTGGAGACATGATAATGTCATCTCTGGACTTGTCGTCAGACTCGGACGTGAATCACAATACGAAACCTACGTCGCCAAAGCGTCCAAAAAAAAAACGACTCGACAAACGTACTACCTTCTGCAACCAAGGTTAATTCTAGCTCGGAGCAAAAATTATTTACCTTTGCTAATTGTACGAATGTGACAATTAACTACACAGGAAATCCTCTGTAATTTCCTATTAGCCGTGACGAGGTGATAAAAACGAGAGAATTGTCACTTTAGCTGAAGAGAGGTTTACTAGGATTTTGTGACAGTTAATATTACAAATACAAAAAGCTGTGATATCGATAACCATGTCCTAAATATAGAATATATATAACCCTAAATATAAGTACTATTAAAGATAAGTCAAAAAGAAACTTATTTCAAGTTAAGATTCAGTCGAATATAGTTATTAATAGAATAGGGAAAAATTCTGTGATTTCAAGAAGAATGAATGTTAACGAAGTACAATACTATTACCAATAAGAAGAACTTTATGATTTTAACATAAAACTGCACCCTGAATGCAAGTATATTGAAATGGATAAAAAACAAAAATATTAAAATATCCTGAATATGCAAAATATAATCCTAATATAATTGAAGATAGAAAGAAAACTGATTTTAAGGTTAGATAGAGTCTAATATTAGTATTCAAAATAAGAACTTTGTGATATTGGAATAAAACTGTGTCCTAAATACAAGTAACTTGAGACTAAAAGAAACTATGTTATCTTTATTGCAATTTGATGATATATGTTTTTCGTCGGGGGGCCCGCCCCCGAATTTGACGGGGACTTCGTCCCCTGGGCCCCTACCAGGGCTTCGCCCTGGACCCTTTTGAGTTGTTTTGTAGATTGTTGTGCCATCAAATCCTTTATATTCTATTCGCCTTCGCATTCTCTAGTCATTCCTTATTACAAACAGTGTTTTTACTCGTTTTTAATGCATGTATGGTAGAAAATAACATATGCACCGCGGGAAGAAAGCGGCGTTTTGTCTCGCGCGATGTTTGCCGAACTCGTCTTCAGTCTCGGGCGCCTTCGGCGCCCTCGACTTACAACTCGTTCTGCAAACATCGGCGCTCGACAGAAAACGCCTGCTTCCTCCCCTAGCTGCATAATATACTATTATACACCTCAGGGATATAAACGGCGGTTTATTGCCCTGTTCCAGCCGGAAAAACCACTTTCTTTCCCTTTGGTGTATAAAATATCGTATGCACCACAGGGCAAACGTTGTTTTAGACTCGTGCGATTGTATCCCTCGGCTTCGCCTCGTAATACAACCTCGCACTCGTCAAAAACAACTTGTCGCCCTTAGGTGCATAATATACTATCGTGACACAACACTTCAAAAGTTGATTGCTCTTGACATACATAGGTTCGACGAATGGTCGATTTTCCACTTCAGTACCATTTTACGGTTTGAAATTTTACTTCCTGTGATATTAAAATGTAAGCATAACGATTCGATAAGTCTGCAGAATAATTCCTGCAAAATAAGTATACTGTTAAATATTTCGAGACACAATACTTGAAAAATTGATTGCTTTCGATATACGTCCATGAGTTCTCGTTTGGCTGTTGGAATTGAAATCAAGAATTCAATATTGTATCCTTGCTGTACAAACCAGGTTTTTTTCACCTGTCGATGACGTGTGTGTCTGAATAATTGCAATGCCGACGTGGAAGCTATCGAACCACTTGACTCTTGATTAGTTTTTTTTTTTTACGTTATTCTCACTTATATGTATGGGGCATTCCACGCCAACTCGACCACTAATAAACTCCAACCATCTCAAAATCATCCCATGTTTTTTTCTAACATTCTACTCAGTAAGAAACGTGTCCTAAATTTTTTTTCAATTTTTTCAACAAACCGTTAATTTGTTATGAATTTTTGAAGCTGATTGAGAATGCCCCTTTTTGAAAATCTGGAAAATTCTAGAAAATCTAGTGGACGACATAAAACAGCCCCCGTTTAGGAAAACGTGGGCCGAATTTTTTTTCTATTTTTTTTTTTTTTCACCCAATTCGGAATTTTCTCATTTTTGAAACTGAAATGATCAAACACAGGATCAAATTTCAAGCGTCAAACAAGGTTCAATTTACTCGAAAACGTTCGGTTTCACCATTTATTACACTTATTCGTCGCTTACTATTTGATCCTGTGTTTATATCAGTTTTTGTAATGAGAAAATTCCGAATTAAGGGGGGAAAAAAAATAGAAAAAAAATTCGGCCCACGTTTTCCTAAGCTTTCCTATTTTGTGTCATCCACTGGTTTTTTGAGAATTTTTTCAGATTTCTAAAAAGGGGCATTCTCAATCAACTTCTGAAATTCATAACAAATTAACTGTTTGATAAAAAAAATCTGAAAAAAACTTAGGACGCATTTTATACTGAGTAGAATGTTAGAAAAAAACATGGAATGATTTTGAGATTGTCGGGGTTTAACACTGGTCGAGTTGGCGTGGAATGCCCCGTATGTATTTTCTAGCGTATGAGTATAAGTGAGGTTTCGTTGCATTGGAAAATAGATCAGTATCTGCAACTTACCGCTGGCAACACCCACGCACACCAACGAGGCGACGAGAAGACAGACGATCTTGTTCATGTTGAAGGTAGCCACTTACTCCGTTAGAAATAGGTTTCTGGATTAGAATTCATCCGATCCGTCGTATTTATACACAGTAGAGAGACCCCCTACCACGTCGACATGCTGGAGTCAGGCTTTACCCACTGTACCCGGTTTGCACTTGTCTTTACTGATATCAAAGCTTCCGCGTCACGAACGCGAAGGCTATAATTACGAAGGCCATGGGGCAGCGGAATTTCGAAATCTGTTGAATTGTAAAATAATAATAATAGTAATAATAATAATAATAGTAATAATAATAATGATAATAATAATAATAATAATAATAATTTAAAAAAAGTTTCATGAGTCCTTTGTTTTGTGAAGTTCAAATGGTTTCTGGAGGAAAAGGAAATAAAAAGGACGGGGGACAATCGGGATACGTGATATTACTTTTATGCACCTGCCCCATTGTTGAAGCAATCGTTGCGTTACCATAATTAGACGTTTTCATAATTATGAATCGGTCCCTGACGTTATCCGCACGATTATATTTACGCGCCACACACTGATATATACTAACTGGATACGAGTTCGCCTATGGAGCCATGAGCCAGCGGTTGTACCCAATAGAAGATGAAATTCGACTATTGCGACGCCTGGCAGTCAGCCACGGTACTATGTTGTTTACGCTAACATAACCTCAGAAAATCAAGTGCAAATAGTGCAATCAGTCAATAAATAGACAAAATTTACAGTAGTGAATAAAAATAAGTGAAAATGGGAAGGTGTGAGTTATGCAAGAAGCTGACCATACAAAAGACCATAACATTTCACAGGTAAGTGCGTTCGTAAAATGAATCGCTTGGAGGTTAGGATCACACAACGATTATTATACATTTTATTAGATTTCCTAAGAACGAAAGCGATAGAATAAAAGAGATTTAAAACATGGGGAAACCAGATTGGGATGAGTAATTTGTAAATTTGTAAATAATTAATGAATTTTCAAATGAATAATTAAAATTTGTGAATAAATAATGAATTTCTTATAAACATATTTATATTTTCAAATTATGTACTAATGAATAAACGCTCCGCCAATTTTAATCTAGTAACTTGCAGTTTTTCATATTCAATTATCAGAATTTCGGAATCTTAGTCATTTATCCTTGTTCGTATTTTTCATTCAGTGTGCCGCAATGCAGCCCTAAAGACTCGTCTCTACAGACGCTCCGTCTCATTATTCATCTTATTATTATTGCCGTAACCGGCTGATTGATCGTTTTCTACTCCGAGGCTCATTAACTTGTGTTTAAAATCACCGCGTCCAACGTAGTACCGTGGCTGACTGCCAGGTGTCGCACTGGTTTCTATTAGGTACATCATTATGGCGGACACCTCGTATCCAGTTGGTATATATATATCAGTGGCGCCCACGGACTTAAAAACTAATTAACCACGGACTTAAAACTATTAAAACCAGTCGCTCTAAATAATACTTCCTACCGTATGTGTGGTTTCTTGGAAATGAAGTTCAGAAAACGAGTTTTTTTGTCGAAAACGTAACGTTTCGGCTTTTTTTTTGTTAATTTAAGGTAATTTATTATAAAAATAAAAATTCTTTTGTTATACGTATCCACATTTAGAGGTTATATGACCTCGTGCTACAAGCACAAAACTTAGCGCTATATACATTTCCTTAGTTGTTTTTGTAAGTTTTGGTTGTAACTGTTAAATTTTGTTTTTCTACAGACAATAAATGTAAATTCGTCTGAGGAGGGCTCTCCCCACGAGCCGAAACGTTACGTTTTCGACAAAAAAAAACTCGTTTTCTGACCTTCATTTCCAAGAAACCACACACATCATCCTGAGGTCAAGAATACACACTCACAATACTTCCTACCGGTGAATTATGGCATTTAACTTGCGTTTTACGTGGGATTTGGTCGTGCAACCGACTGCCGCACGGTGAGGGGCTGTGTGAACTTGACATACCAAAATGCAAATTTGATAAGAATATTGATAGTTCTGGTTCCATCCAAGATAGTTCTAGAGTTCCTGATATGATAGAGCGATAGTTCCGAAAATTAATACGTAGAAATCGATTTTGAAAAAAATGATATGCCAACTTCCCGTAACATATCAAAAAAAAAATTTCAAACTTTTGAATGCGTTACTTTAAAGTTCTCGGAGAGTTCTATAGTTCCCTGTACTTTTCATCAATAGTTCTGGCTCGATTGAGTATTTAAACAATTTTTTAAACAATTTTTCGACAGCGCGTCGAGAAAACCGTGATATGCCAGCGCATGGCGTCCGACTCGCGCGAGTTCTCAAAAGTTCCGAAAGAGTTCTGTCATTAGCCGTGCTTTCCGAAGATAGTTCCGACGACTCTGATTATTTGCACAATTTTTTAAACAATTTCTCTATAGCGCGTCATTAAATCCGTGATATGCTGGCGCATGGCGTCCGATTCGCGCGAGTTCTCAAAAGTTCCGAAGGAGTTCTGTCATTAGCCGTGCTTTCCGAAGATAGTTCCGACGACTCTGATTATTTGCACAATTTTTTAAACAATTTTTCTATAGCGCGTCATTAAATCCGTGATATGCTGGCGCATGGCGTCCGACTCGCGCGAGTTCTCAAAAGTTCCGAAGGAGTTCTATCATTAGCCGTGCTTTCCGAAGATAGTTCCGACGACTCTGATTATTTGCACAATTTTTTAAACAATTTCTCTATAGCGCGTCATTAAATCCGTGATATGCTGGCGCATGGCGTCCGATTCGCATGAGTTCTCACAAGTTCCGAAGGAGTTCTGTCATTAGCCGTGCTTTTTGAAGATAGTTCCGACGACTCTGATTATTTAAACAATTTGTTAAACAATTTCTCTATAGCGCGTCAATGAATCCATGATATGCTGGCGCATGGCGTCCGATTCGCATGAGTTCTCACAAGTTCCGAAGGAGTTCTGTCATTAGCCGTGCTTTTTGAAGATAGTTCCGACGACTCTGATTATTTAAACAATTTGTTAAACAATTTCTCTATAGCGCGTCAATGAATCCATGATATGCTGGCGCATGGCGTCCGACTCGCGCGAGTTCTCGAAAGTTCCGAAGGAGTTCTATCATTAGCCGTGCTATCCGAAGATAGTTCCGACGACTCTGATTATTTAAACAATTTTTTAAACAATTTCTCTATAGCGCGTCAATGAATCCATGATATGCTGGCGCATGGCGTCCGACTCGCGCGAGTTCTCGAAAGTTCCGAAGGAGTTCTATCATTAGCCGTGCTTTCCGAAGATAGTTCCGACGACTCTGATTATTTAAACAATTTTTTAAACAATTTCTCTATAGCGCGTCAATGAATCGATGATATGCTGGCGCATGGCGTCCGACTCGCGCGAGTTCTCGAAAGTTCCGAAGGAGTTCTATCATTAGCCGTGCTTTCCGAAGATAGTTCCGACGACTCTGATTATTTGCACAATTTTTTAAACAATTTCTCTATAGCGCGTCATTAAATCCGTGATATGCTGGCGCATGGCGTCCGATTCGCGTGAGTTCTCAAAAGTTCCGAAGGAGTTCTGTCATTAGCCGTGCTTTCCGAAGATAGTTCCGACGACTCTGATTATTTAAACAATTTTTCAAACAATTTCTCTATAGCGCGTCAATGAATCCATGATATGCTGGCGCATGGCGTCCGACTCGCGCGAGTTCTCGAAAGTTCCGAAGGAGTTCTATCATTAGCCGTGCTTTCCGAAGATAGTTCCGACGACTCTGATTATTTGCACAATTTTTTAAACAATTTCTCTATAGCGCGTCATTAAATCCGTGATATGCTGGCGCATGGCGTCCGATTCGCATGAGTTCTCACAAGTTCCGAAGGAGTTCTGTCATTAGCCGTGCTTTTTGAAGATAGTTCCGACGACTCTGATTATTTAAACAATTTGTTAAACAATTTCTCTATAGCGCGTCAATGAATCCATGATATGCTGGCGCATGGCGTCCGACTCGCGCGAGTTCTCGAAAGTTCCGAAGGAGTTCTATCATTAGCCGTGCTATCCGAAGATAGTTCCGACGACTCTGATTATTTAAACAATTTTTTAAACAATTTCTCTATAGCGCGTCAATGAATCCATGATATGCTGGCGCATGGCGTCCGACTCGCGCGAGTTCTCGAAAGTTCCGAAGGAGTTCTATCATTAGCCGTGCTTTCCGAAGATAGTTCCGACGACTCTGATTATTTAAACAATTTTTTAAACAATTTCTCTATAGCGCGTCAATGAATCGATGATATGCTGGCGCATGGCGTCCGACTCGCGCGAGTTCTCGAAAGTTCCGAAGGAGTTCTATCATTAGCCGTGCTTTCCGAAGATAGTTCCGACGACTCTGATTATTTGCACAATTTTTTAAACAATTTCTCTATAGCGCGTCATTAAATCCGTGATATGCTGGCGCATGGCGTCCGATTCGCATGAGTTCTCACAAGTTCCGAAGGAGTTCTGTCATTAGCCGTGCTTTTTGAAGATAGTTCCGACGACTCTGATTATTTAAACAATTTGTTAAACAATTTCTCTATAGCGCGTCAATGAATCCATGATATGCTGGCGCATGGCGTCCGACTCGCGCGAGTTCTCGAAAGTTCCGAAGGAGTTCTATCATTAGCCGTGCTTTCCGAAGATAGTTCCGACGACTCTGATTATTTAAACAATTTTTTAAACAATTTCTCTATAGCGCGTCAATGAATCCATGATATGCTGGCGCATGGCGTCCGACTCGCGCGAGTTCTCGAAAGTTCCGAAGGAGTTCTATCATTAGCCGTGCTTTCCGAAGATAGTTCCGACGACTCTGATTATTTAAACTATTTTCTGAACAATTTCTCCACAGCGCGTCGAGAAAACCGTGAGTACTTTTCGAGACATTCGAATAAAATTTGGTATAATATGGTTATTCGGATCGCTGAACACCAATCTGAAGTCAGTTTTGCAAAATTTTCATTTGACGAATACATTCGATATGCTGCAGAAAAACTAAAAACATTCGGATTCGGATGAAACGTGGTACGCATATGTTTTTTGGGTCACTCATCACGAATCTGAAGTCAGATTTGCAAGTTTCCAAATGGCGAGTCGGGGTGGCTGGGAAAAACATTAAAACATTCGAAATCTTACGGAAATTTGTACTGGAAGATTTTTTGGACCGCTGATCAAGAATCTGAGGTAATATTTGCAAATTTCAAGACAGGTGAGAACAAAATAAATAACTGGAAAGTTCGGAGGCTGGCTCATAGTCAGCCCAAACCCGATTGTTTCGTTTGTTTTACGTTCTGGTTCAGATCTCGCATGTTCCCAAAAGTACGGTACATCTTCTCAACGAATTAAATCTTAGGATCGTCAAATCGAAATAACCGGCGTAGACTTTAATACCATGGGACCATACGACTGCTGTAATGATATTGTCATCTCGACTGTCAGAATGATGTGAATTCAAGCACATAAATTCCTTTTGGATCCAATTCGTTCAATTTGTCAAAAGGTGGTGTAATCGGTCCCCTCACACTAGAACGAATCCAAATCCCCACTCTCAGTGTTAACCAGAACCACGACGAGGACGTGGTGGGGTATAGTTCCATCTTCTTTTATTATTTTTTTTTTATTTTTTATTTTTTTTTTTATTTTTTTTTATTTTTTTTTATTTTTTTTTATTTTTCTGATTTTTTTTTCATTTTTTCTATTTTTTTCAACTTTTTTTTCGCAATCAGTTCTTTGATTTAACTTTTTTTTTCTATATTTTGCATCAGCACAATATCGTAATCTACAGTTCATACATGTCAGTAGTACATTCAATCCAATAAAAATAGTATCAAATAAAAATGAGTAATAATAATAAGGTGAAAAAACAGTATCAACGTGAGAAATATGCAATAAAATAAAAACTGGCAACTGTCAATATGCATCCGCGCTTGTGTTATATTTTACCCAGCACACCTTAGCCTCTAGAACGTATTGAATTATACCGTACATCACTTTTGAATGACACAAGTAGAATCAAATAGAAAATTAGTACGATTATTAAATATGAATTATAAATCAGTTTAAACATTACAAGTAGAATTAAAATAGAAAATTATCACGATTATTAAATATACGTTATTCTGAGTTAAGAGTCAAATATCTAAACAATTATTCCAAAATGTATAACGTAAGAGCCTGATTAATCCAAAGCCATTACGTAGTTGTGTAGCTACGATATTTTTTAAACCACTCTTTTCTTTCTGTTCCCAACCCTGCTCCAGCAGCTTTTAGTTTGTACCTGACAGAACGTAGTAAATTAGGTGGGGTGTAAGGGTTTTCTGAGGCTTACCGCTTGATCGACGCTTTCGGAGATCGTCGTACGTATGCCAGTACATACCTGAATATGCGTGAGCCACGTAGTGTTCATTCATCACGGAGTATTCGACCACTCCGTTCAACACATAGCGTTTGTTGCCAAGTGTTAAAGATTTAGCTACCGAATCCAAGTTATGGATAATTTTTGAATCGCGAGTATCATAATTTGTATCTGTGAATATGGCTACGTCTATTATGATGTGTGGACCGTAAAAGGTTTGTTCGCAAATCTGCCTTTCACACTTTCGACATTGTCTGCTGGTTGTTCTCGCATTGTCAATCGATAGTTGCATGTGCTGAAGCCCTCGAAGCAGGAGTACATCAACGTCCACACTTACTATAGGAGAAGTTGTTGTACTTTTGTATCCACATTGACATGATACATGTGTCCTTATGCTAGGAACGTCGGTTAGGAGACTCTGTGTTAAGTGACCCACGTTGCACTTTGCAACAATTTTCTTGGAGCCCTTGTAATGTTTTATGCTATCTTGGAACATGAAAAGTTCCATCATAATAGTCGCCCTCTTCTCGTAGTGCTTCGATGTGATTATATTTCCAGCTAAAACCGAACGCGCTAGGTTGATGACAGCACTATCTGATGATGCGAGTTCATCGGAGTAACTGCTGTGAGCTGAAATCCCATTGGTTATGAGAGTTAGTAAAGAATCGAAGGCGCACGACAGGACTACATTGATGAATACTCCGTCAATTTTGGGTGCAGGCACCAAATGTCCATTCAAAAACATTGGAATATTTGCCGTCTTACTGTCTTTGACAGCATCCCATTCCGGGCAAGGATCTAAGTACGACGGTTTGGGGCGTTTTTTTTTCGGAGTGCTTGAAGCAGGAGCTACGGCTATTGGGGATTCCGCTAAACCACGCCAAGGTTCCATCGTGTTCCAGACATTAGAGCTCTCATCGCTAACTGTTATGTGACCGCGTTGATCCAGAGAGCAGTCCAAGGATCGTTTCTTTGATTTTGTCTTCTTTCCATCAGTCTGAACTTGAACAGTTTTGTTTACCGTCGACGAATCTTCAAACTTTTGACTTTTGTGGTACGCGGAATTTCCATTTTCGATTGATCGAATTGAAACGTCGCTGACAGTTTTGTGATCGCGTTGATCCAGAGAGCAGTCCAAGGGTCGTTTTCTTGATTTCGATCTCTTTTGATTTGTCTCAACTTTGGCAGTTTTAATTCCCGTGGATGAATCTCCAAATTTGAGACTCTCGTGGTTCGCGGAATTTTCATTTTCGACCGACCGAACTGAATTAAGCTCACTCTCTTTCATAATCTTATCACTTATTTCTGCCGAAGTGGTCACGTGTGTAAAATTCTCCATATTGTGGTCGTAGCTCGAAGGATCACCGATAATATTACTGTCAATAGAAGCTACACAAGTGCTATCATATCCTGAAGTCAGTACATCTTTTCGATTCGTCGTTCGTCTATCTCCTGATTTGGTAGATGGTACGTCTTTTGGGTCCAAAGTCTGTACATCTTCTGGTTTCGAAGATAGTACATTTCTTGGTTTCGAAGCCGGTACATTCTTTGGTTTCGAAGCCGGTAGATTTTTTGGTTTCGAAGCCGGTACATCTTCTGGTTTCGAAGCTAATACATTTTTTGGTTTCAAAGCCGGTACATCTTCTGGTTTCGAAGATAATACATTTTTTGGTTTCAAAGCCGGTACATCTTCTGGTTTCGAAGCTAGTTTAATTTTTCCGTCAAGGTGATCCAAATGCTGCACTACGAATTTGTCCGTTCGCATAGGTAGCTTACCTTTGAACCCTCTGTGCTTCATATCGCAGAATTCTGCTTCAACTGACGAGGAGGTCGCGATAACTGAACCTCTTCCAAAAAATGGCCTCATTACACCAGTCCACAGAGGGATGTAAGATATCAACTGAGTCGTGAACCTTTTCGCAAACAATGGATTGTAGCAGGCATTAAACGTGCTGCCAGTATCGGATACGCTGGCAATATCCCTTGCACTTTCTAGAATATTGTTGCTCCACGTTTTCCAATCTGCTTTCTCGTCAACCGAAGTCCCAGCATAGCTGTGCTCGTCTTCAGGATCATCCTCATCGTCAGAATCGATCACGCATTCATTCGCAATATCATCGCTAACAACCTCACCTTTTATCTTACCGTTCAAATATTGCAGTCGAGTTTCGGCTATTGAGGGCTGACCATTTGCTAATGATCCAACACATTGACATAACGCCACGACTAGTACGGACTCGAGGAAACATTTCAAATCAGTGAACGAGCTCATTTGGTAAGCTAGACTCACACACCGGAGATAAAATCTACGGACCAGTCTGTTCTGCTTATCGTATAAGCACTTCCATCGTGCGACCATAGCTACTAGATGGCTGACATCAAGTCTGATGTATGTAAATGGCAATGCATCCAGTTTTTTTAACTCAACGACCTGGTAACATTTTTGCAAGTAATCGCGTAGATCGGCACATTTTGCAAATACCTCCGCTACAGCAATCAAAAGAGCCCAACCAAAGTCAGACACGACCATACGCGGTATTGGCAGGTTTTTCGATAAGATGAACCGCAGGAAATATGCGATGTGGAATGCCCTCTGATCCTCCGAAATCATTTGAAATACTGGTACACTACCATCTTTAGACACCAGCATACATTGGTATAGAAATACTGCCGGATCTTGTGGTGAATCACGCTGGCATATGCCTCCAGTAGCGTCAATGACTAGATAAGCATCCGGGTCTCGTTTGCATCTCTCAACGTAAATTTGCTGCTGTTCAACTGTCCAGTAAATGCAAAAGAATTTCAGAACGCCAATGCTGTGGATACTACCGGCATATACTCCAAATTTAGAGCTATGCAGCAAATTTAAGATGGCATTCGAGAATAATAAGCCGTATCGCTTGAGTAATTGTTGCTCTTTAACCTTGCGTATAACAGCTGCCGAAGGCAAAGTCGGTGGATCTTTGTTTCCAAATTTTTTTACTCGCTTTGCCATCTCTCTGCGATAAGTGACCGCATCTTGACCCTTGTCAATTAGGTCATCACCCATTTGTTCCCGGCGCTCACCCTTGACTTGTCTTCTTCCTGTATGTGTACCCGAAAATGGAACAATGCGTTCGAAAATGCACTCAAATACCACGTCTACGGTTCTTAACGGCTGCTTGTATAGATAACCGTTTATAGTTGCACCGCACTCTTTACATAATCCATGAAAATGGACATAGGCCTTAGCCCTGGAACTAAGATGGACAGTATGGTTTTCAAACGTAAACGCGCAGCTTATCCCTTGCTGCTCCACAATTTTATCAGCAAATGTAGCAGTCCACCCCTCTTTCAACTTCAAATATTCGCGCTCGCCATAAACCTTGACTCGAGGTTTCATCTCGGCCCACCTTTCGGCAGAAATAATTAAATTGAAAGTTTTATTATAACTTCCCGATGAATTGCCATCGGATACGTTGGATGAATCGGTTGGCTGATTCACGTGACTACTTTCCTCCCCGATTTCATTCACTTTTATACCGAACGCTCCTATTACAAGATCTCTGAACCCATTTCGGTTATTATTGACAATGGTATGCACGTGCTTAAAACCTATCTTTGATCCACGCGCTTCCATTCTTCGGGCAACTTCTTTGTATACTTGTGAAGCGGGTGGATAAGCTCGACCATTGTCGTTAACGGTTCGACAATCAGCGTCTAAAAGAATGTCTCTCAGAGCAATCTTGTCATACATCGTGAATTATGCACGATGATAGACAAACTCGCATATAATTTAGCAACAATGTAGTGCATCTACAAGCATCTACTCGTAATGTCCCCTACACCTAATATCGTTCAGAGCTACCAGTATAGACGGAATACAGCTTGGAATACAGGAGAGTCGCAAGCGGTGCAGAGAGGATTCCGATTCCAGCCGAAAACCGGAGATATATCATAGCAGCACCAGCGACGGTTAGTCTAAGAGGGGGAAACGCTCGCGCGCAGTAGGATGCGCACTATCGCGGCGGCTAGCTACGAGTCCCAGTGTCTCCCACCCCAAATAGCGTCTACTGCAGCAGGGACTCGTAGCTAGCGGCCGCGATAGTACGCATCCTACTGCGCGCAAGCGTTTCCCCCTCTTAGACTAACCGTCGCTGGTGCTGCTATGATATATCTCCGGTTTTCGGCTGGAATCGGAATCCTCTCTGCACCGCTTGCGACTCTCCTGTATTCCAAGCTGTATTCCGTCTATACTGGTAGCTCTG
>JAEUYN010001794.1:0-20232 GCA_018257835.1 Euura lappo
TTTTTGTATAAAAGCTGCTCCATTGTGGTGCCTTCATCACTCGACTGAATTAACGCAAACTACCTAGTTGCCTCTTAACTCTGTATTCTCTTCATCAGTCTACGTGATATAGTCGACAAACTTCGACGATGAAAATCGTTATTTTCCTTGCTGCGGTATCAGCTGCGAATATTTTCGTGAGTGTTAACGGTTACGAGGCTCCAACACCTCTTGTCGAACTGTTGAGACCTAAAGGATTCCAAGTATCAATCCCAGACGCTCCTGGGGTGACGCTTTTCGCGTTTCATGGAAACATAAACCGGAAGATTTATGGTAAGACGTATACATGATTTAACTGGCCATTGCGCTCGTCACTTTCCGACGAAATTTGGAACTAACGAAATGTCTCTGATTCAGGGACCGAACCTGGGGATGTCAACAAAGATGAAAACCGCCAAGAAAACGGTCGATGGACTTACAAGAACGTCACGGCTGAACTGCACACAGGAGACACAATTTACTTCTGGACAATGGTTCACGTCGACGGAAGAGGGTATCCGAAATTATACCAAAACTACACTGTGTGTGAAAAAAATTAACCTGTCCCTGGTGACACCGTGCCAGTTGCCACCACCAAGACGGTAAATCCTGAGGATTGAGCCTGTGAAAATGTATTATTTCTTCCATCATAAGTTCAGAAAAATCGTACCTGATACGAATTTCATTATTCTAAAGTTACATCGGGCCAACCTTCTCCAATTTAATTCATTCAATATTGATGTGTAATTGCATAAACGAATAAAATATATGCTTTCAAAATATATGTAATACACTGTGTTTAGAACCTCAAACTGTTTCACGTATTCTATAATGTGTATAAATATATGCTTTCAAAATATATGTAATACACTGTGACTAGAACCTCAAACTGTTTCACGTATTCTATAATATTTGCGATCATATGAAATTGACGAAGAACAAGCTCCGCGTACTCCTGAAGCAAGCGAACAGAGGAAATCCGGTTGAATTTGAATCTTGTTCTTGTGTCGGAATGATGAGTGATGAAAGGAATACACAAGGTTCCAGTCAAATTTCTTGGATACTTCTTCGATTGGATTTTTTTTTGTCTATAAAAAACTAGATATTCTCGAGATAATGCTAGCCATGATCCGATTTCTGCTGTATAATATGAAATTGAAGAATTTTTCTATGAAATTCGAGAGGCCCCAACAAAGTGTAAACAACTGGGTTGTAAAATGTTAACAGCGTTGACCTGTTATTAATTATTCACACCACGAGCCACTGCTTGGTAGCCAGTTATTATCGTTTCTACGATCGGTGTTGTTTTTCTCCAACCAACTCTGCCAACAAACTTCAATCATTAAACCGCAAGTTAGGTTTAAGTTCAAGTTAACAAGATACGAGATTCGGTGTGAATTGATTAACGACGAACAAGAACTTACAAACACTGTGTCAAGGCTTGAACAGTTTGATCAGTTCGTACTCATAGCACAGGGCTAGAGAGTGTTTTCAATACAAGCCTGCGAATATGACACACAAGTTGGCGATCGTGACGAGGAAAAAATGAATGTAACTACCTCAACCAGCTGACGAGTCCATCTGGCAATGATTCGTGGCTGGTGACGCTGCTCTGATTGTATCCGCTGAAGTTCCGAGCAGGCATAAATGGAGTGATTGAATTTTTCGCCGAAGACTTTTCAAATCACCGTGTCATCCAATTGACCCGTAAAGTTGTATATATAAAAGCTGATTCTCCGTCACTAGTCATTCAGTTGTTGAGTTGAAGTCAAGCCAAGCTTGCAGTCTTGTGGATTTTTAGTGAGGTAATATTTATCCAATTCTTTTTGCACACATTGAATCAATTTCGATAACGATGAGAAGTTGTATCGTCTTTGCGGTATTGGCTACAACAATTGTCGCAAATATCGACGCCGTGGATGAAGACTTCAAATTCCAACTACTGGATCCCCATGGCTACCGGGTCTCGTTCAAACCCATGATTGAAGTCACCGCAGTCACCCTCCACGGAGTCATCAATCAACAGAAAACAGGTGACTATTACGTTGCACATTAGCCTGCGTCTGAAGAGCCAATAAGAAATTGGCAATTCAAGTATCTTCGTCAAGTTATGATTCGTCTTCTCGTCTGATTGCAATAAATCCATGTCGATAGGCACTCTGATCGGACGATTTGCCGCAAAGACCGAAATGCGAAGGAACGGATGGTTCGTTTATCAGGATACTAGCACTCTCGTGGATCCAGGACACGTCGTTTATTTCTGGGTTCATATGGACTTGCCAACCAAAACGTCATACTCGACTGCGATAAGGACGTACGCGGTGCCTCAAGGTCACCGAATCCCTGCCAATTGACTCGACCATCGATGCACACGAGAAGATCCAGAAGCATTCTGACCCATATTTGATTCGTGCTCTTCAAATAATATCAACGAACTCTGATTGTCACAGTACATTTCAGTTTAGGTTTGACCATGAGCCGCGGTCCAGCGAAGATTAATTGATGGTCGATCAAAGTATAATTGCGTCACAGCAGAGAAATAAATCAACTCGTTAAATTATTCCATTACAGCTATTCATGTACTACATACGTAATCGAGAATTTGTTTTGGAGCAGGGTGATCTCTGACTCTACTGATAATGAGCGGAAAAACAGAATTGTATCAAACTCCTAATTGTAAAATAAATTGAACTATGGCTAGTTCATACTCCCATGGGTCATCAAGTTTGGCACAAGGATTATTCTCCAAAATAATATGTATTTCAAGAAAACAGATCCGTCAATCTCCATGATGCTTGATGGCATCCTAAGCCCCGGATTTAAATTTATTTACGTGTTTATCATTGTCCTCATGCAAACCATTTAACTGCCTAAAAAATTGATTGAATAGAAAATTTCATTTATTCATAAAATGAACATTGCCGTAAAACTGGAATCAATAGCTTGAATAAAAAACTGTCAGGTTTCACATTCACGACGCGTCATCAATACTATTGTGAATGACATAAGCTCGTCACATTTCGCACAAATTTACTAAATTTAAAGTCTTCCCGTTGTTTTTTAACTCCGAGGACTGTTTGAAAGATTCTGGATGATGAGCTGATGATTGAATATACTTCGTCAATTTATTTTGCGTATGAATATAACTTGACCCCTGACGTCAACGGCAATGTCAGTGATGAGATTCCGTACACAAGCGAATGCTTGTAGTAGAACTGATACTATTCCGGTTATCAAGTTCTTGAAAGCACATCAGCAACACAGTGAGAAGTAGAAACTTCGCAGGGAAGCCACGCGTGTGTAGTCCATGGCCGTCAGTCTTTCCTGACCGTTAGTTGCGTGCACATGAGATCATCAGTTTTTTCTCCCGGTAAAAGTTTACCGTTGATTCGAAACATCAACGATCTTAAACGTGCGTCTCCTGTATCAGGAACCAGAGGAGCTAGTCAGTTATCTGGTATCTGCTTACACGCAGACCATAGTCTGTGTATTGTCTTAGTTTCCATAACAAGCCGATCACTATGGGGATGAAAGGCTTAACTCTCTGGGCGGCATTGGTTACGAGCATTATCGTGAACGTTGATAGTTACGACACGCCCACACCTCTTGTTGAACTATTGAACCCCCAAGGATTCCGGATCTCAATTCCAGACTCTACCGGCGTCGAGCTATTCGCGTTTCATGGAAACATCAACGAGGAAATGATAGGTAATCCTTCTGCGTTTATATTCCGAAAGTACGATTCAAATTCGCCAAACACGAGATTCGTGATGGTCAAGATCAACGCCGGTAGTTTCATCACATGAAAATCTTATCACCATGCAGGGAACGAGGCTGGCCAGTATTCCGTTGACATCATTCGGAAACGTGACGGTCGGTGGACCTACGAGAATCCTACAGCGCCCCTGAACCCAGGCGACACACTATACTTCTGGACACACGTACGAGTGAACGGAAGGGGATATGAGAAATTTTTCCAACAATTTCAAGTACCAGACGACTATCCTCGAGTTTCCGATGACCATCCCGATATCGATGTACGCAGCCAACCAGAATCCGAGGATCTTCATATCTTCAGTTCGTAACTGAACATGACCGTCCGCTAATGCATGTTACTCAATGATCATACCGATTCATATAGGCTGCCAAGGTTTTTTTTTTGTATCAATAAATTTTGTTATTTAATTCGAATTTTTTAAAACTCATGGATAAATTCGTAGTCAGCAACCCAAAAAACTACGGCTACCATTTCGCATCAAAATTCGAATACTGTTCGATTTTTTTTCTGGCAAATTGGATTCGCAATTACGAGTTCCGCGAATCTGCTCCCAGAGTCATTATCAGAAACTCAAAAACCCTTCAGATACCGATTTTTCACGGAATCCAAATATTCTCAGTTATTTTCACCGTATTGAATTCGCCATTTTTGATTCTGTGAATCTGACTTTCTGAGATTCTTGATCAGCAACTGTAGAAATTTTTGGGTAGGGTCATCAATCCTCAAGATATAGTCACGTTTGTTTCATTTTTTAGAATCTAGTTATGCAAATAATTCGAGTAATACTGAACGGATCAGAGCCAAAATCTGATCAGTTCCAAATTTGGAAAAACGAAAAACAAAAAATTGATCACACACTGAAAATGGTTGGAAGTGATTCTCTAGATCTCGAGACGTAGAGACAATCTGATGAAAACTCAGCTCTTCATTTTCGCAGTGATTAGGATAATCTTCTCTTTTCCACGAGGACAGAGAAATCGAAAGTTAAAAAAATCAGTTGCAATGTGACACAAAGATTGAATCGAACAATTTTCGAACATAAATTTTCATTGCTTAATTTCGCCAATTTCATACTCACTCTGGTCATTAAACTTGAAACCTTGCGAACATGGATATAAAAATCGACGTTCACTGTGGAGATCGATTTTAGACTACTTTTACTGCGAAGATCTGTGATACGATGAACATGAGGTGTTCGTTCAGTCGTTGAGAGATTTTAATCAAGGATTCACAAAGGTAGGTCGCATACGAAAACAAGAAGAGCGAGGTGAAATTCAATTTGCGCACCATCATAAACAGCACACTCTCACCTTCGCTGTTGGTATCATCCTCAACGACTCGCGGTCCCTGCATTGCAATTTAACATGAACAAGGAACGTGTGGAGGTGTGGACGAGACCCTGGTGCCCACCGCAGCTCGTTTCGGTAAGTTTCACACCAGGAATGGCGCAGAGCGTAAATGTGCACGAGCACATATCCTGCGCGGTAAAAAAACCAAAAAGCAAATAAAATCCTTCGCCGCTCTGCTATTCGTTGAAATTGATCGAATTCTTTCGTTTCTAACTTTTGCAAACCAGCCACACGATGCATAATAATGGAGCGAATTTTTGAATTTTTAAAGTAAACTTTGGCTATTTCTATTGCATGCGGAGCAGAGCAACACTGTGACTGAACTTGGAGAACGGATGGAGATACCGATTCGTAATTCAGCGACAAGTAAACGTTTTCTTGCTCCTCTTCCTCCGCATTTCCATTTTTAGCTTCGATATCGTCGCCTCGACGGGTTATAGCTCCGAGGGATTGGACGAAATACTTTTTGATTAGGTACATACCACACGCACTGCGCGGTGGATATAACAGACTTGCTTCCGGCTCCTCTGCATACATTTAACCGTTGCATAACTGACTCGAATACGAGCCAATATTTGCCGACGTCACAGGTTGATCCTCCTCCGTTCCCACGTGCCCAAAGAGAACCTGGAATTCTGGATACATCGGTACGAGATTCCCTCGCGACGGATTTCAGCTCTATTCTTTCTGCTCTATTCTTGACAATATTGGCTAATCGTTTGCTGCAATCCTGTAAAAACCATCTTTTTCTTCCTAGCCGTAATTAAAGGCGGAGTATCCTGAGAGCTTTTCAATGCAATAATAAGAGATTGGTGCCAAGAGAATTGCGAGATTCTTTGAAGAAACGTCGCCGACTGCGAGACAACGAAGGTCATTTATTTAGCTTTAACGGCTTAGGGGACGTTGATACCGTATTGTGACCAACCCAACGGCACTGCACGAAGCCGTGGCGGAACAGCATGTCTGTCTCGTCAAGCTAGAGGCATGCTCGCCGTTCAGGTGACAGAAGCGCATTGCGTTTCTCGGAATGAATGTCTCGGCCCATTTCTCAACGGGACAAATGATCTTTGTTCGTGTGTTAACCTTGTCCGGTATTCACCGCTTTGCCCCTCTTATATTGCACTTTGTTACGTAGCCATCGTCTGGTCGAAGGACGAAATTAAATTGCGGTAGTGTAAATTGTGACTCGAACGATTTTATCCACCGCATCGGAACCCGGGGGAGATCGTTGGACGAGGTAGAGGGAAGGTATCAAGGACCGTGAAAGTGGTAATTAGCGCGACACTCATCCTTGAGAACTCGACTCCATGAGACCAAGGATGAAAGTAGCGGGGTGTCGAAGCACGGTAAAAAAACCCTGTACGATTTCTCTCTTTTTCATTATCGGCAATTCATTAGCGGAACATCCTGCAGCAAACCTTGTCATTCGGCCAACTCACGAACTCTCCGGGACTCACGAACTCGCGGAAGCGTCGTGTCAAAGCACCACTAACGAGCTAATTATCGCTGTGCAACCCGCCACCCTGTCTTCCTTCCGGCACCCTTCCACCCCGCGATGTGATCCCCTTGAATTCCTAGCTTGCACAGCACTCGCCCTCGCCGCAAGTCAAACTCGAACCGAGCTCACTCCTCCCACATACACCCTCTCTTATGCAACTCGCCAAAAACACCCACCTGTCCGGCTGTTTGATGATGCGCTGATTGGTGGACTCAAGGATGGATATAATTACTCGGGGAAACTACTAGAAGAGGAAATCGAGGTTCCGGGTTGTCTTGGTATCAACGAATGATAAAACCCAACCGCACTTCACCTTGAGAGGATCGGGATTCTTTTCTTCAGGGTAGAGACTGGGTCTAGGGTCTCGTTCAGCTCACGGTGACTCTCGGAAGTTTAGCTAATGGCGGTATAGTCGAGAAGGTAAGATAAAGAATAGGAATAGAATGTCTTTGCAGAGAGTGCAGAGCGTGGTATTGTACGTACATGTGATATTACATATCCGGAATATGGGAGGAATAGTACCGAGTGAACAATATGTTCCGAAATTGTTTTACTCCGACAAAGAGGAGATAAAAACGTTCAGGTTTTTCCGCCCTCCCCTCCCTGCGCCGAGAAGAGTAACTTTTGCGGGATGTGATGTGGAAAATTGGATTCAAGTTTAGGGCGGAGCTATGGGGGGCTAGATATATACCGCGAAGAGACACGGGAAATAAGGAAGGAGACGCACGCCATCGAGAATGAGAAAAGAATACGTAGTACTCGCTTGGAGCAACGCTTTACCGGTTCGTCTACCTACCCCCGTTCTGCTCCTTGGGTTCGAACAAATTTTGCCTGGATAGGTTGTAGCTGGGAGGTAAAGTATTTCCTAACCACGTCTCATCCGCAGGACGTCAAAGGACTTTATCCCAAATCCTAACTATCAACTTTCGTCAAGATGAGAAATAAAAACCCTGATAATTCTCTCATCTCAAGTTCGGAGATTCTGCAGAGACGAGCTTGTACGTCATAAGGGGATATGAGAATCCTGCCATCCACTTTCGTCCTTCCGACGTCATATTAAAGCTCTTGACTCAGTCCCCGTGTATCTATACACACAAGGGAATTGGTTCTCCACGTCCAAGCTCGCTACTTTTCAGGGACCCTCGGCACGTCTATAAAGTGGACGTCCGCCATGATGCAAAAAATACAGCATCTAGGATGAAGGTTATACCTACACCGTAAATTATCAAGTGAGATGGAGAATCGCGGACTAGAGTCTGGGAATAAAAGTTGAGCAAAAAACAAGAGGTGTCTGAAATCGAAGAGAGTGAGGTTCCTCCCTCTCTAACAATCTGTAACTTTGTCATTCGGACGTAACAGCTCGCTGCGGGGACCCAAGAGCTTCTCTCACCCTCCTTTGTCCTCTTTCGTCCACTCTGGTCCACCCTAGTTCCAACTTGAACCGAACGCGTGTTACCTCCTCCTGCTTGAACCTGAGAACCGGGAACTTTCGAATAAGCCGTCACCGTGCCAAAGTTGACCCCGGCTGGGCCGACCCCTGACGAATGCTCGATCCTTCGACCAGATGCCTCAATACCATTCGTTGATTATGTGCTGTGGCTTTTTTGCCAATCTTGATGCAACTCTCACCATGCAGTGTTCTACTGCGGCAAAAGTTTGATCGAAACAATTCCTTTGAACAGCCGTGACTATTCATTGTCTGACCCAATTGCGCATTCTCTCGATGCGTTCTACGGTACCAAATGTCGTTAATGTCAGTGGTGAGCCGGGGTTTGATTAAATCACTCGAACATGACACGCTCTCTGCCTCGGAAACTTGAATCCCCTGTGACAAATGTCGATATACGTGTAACTGGTTCAGTCAGAATGTACCGCGAATGTTCTTCTCAAATTAAGAGATAGAAGTTCCTCATCAGTTGAATAATACCGGATTATATTCGGCCTGTAAATAGATTTGTCACCTGCCTCCGTCGTTCCTCATCTCTCTATCCCGTATATTTTGTTTCAAGCTGAGGAAAAACGACTAGGGCTATGTCAGTGGCGGAACATGAATATTCGCGAGGACAGGGTGAGTATATCATTATTTATTCAGCGGGATCGAAGCCTCGTGTCGAGTTCGGAGCCTGACACGCGATCAGTCGACAACTGCACGTGACGGAATTAAGTGGCGTCATACCTCGACGAACCGGTATTGGATCCTGCAGAAAACTTTTTACCGAACTTGTGTCAATTATTTTCGTCATCTCAAACCAAGATATTCGTATGCCACGCGAGGGACTGTGGGCGAAGTAACTTTTTCCAGTCAATTTCCTCCAGGATCACGCGAAACGATCCGTCAGTGGGTTAAACTCTCCTAACTGCGTGTTGACTGTTAAACTCGGTCTGAAATTCCAGAAACAGTATTCATAATCGTTACTCGGGTGTGAAGTACTCGGGAGTGTCACCAAGGGGAGGCTTCCAATGTCTTATAAGTTATACACATTAAGCCAAGTTTTGATACTCACGGCATAAACCCGTCTTATCAGAGACTCGAGTGGTTACGATTCTCGGCTTAGTATTTAGACGAAAATTTTCAGCCTTCAGGCATTACACTTCACCACCTTGACGAGGTGAAACTTTGCGCGATTATTATCAGATTACTCTCCGAGACATGAAGAAATTCGTATTAAATTTGCAAAATATTTGCAAAGTTTCATTGAAAAAAGAATAAATAAAAATTCTTCAGTTCACACGAAGATACTGCCTTCACCCCTCCTAATCTCTGGTCTTCGCCTCTTTTTATCATGCTACGACAGTGATTGGTTCTATGGAATTTTTGTGATATGGGCCGTTGACCATGGACAGTGAGGATGAAATTTTGTGCGGTTCCGAATAATTATCCTGGGTCAATAATAATTACTGACAGGATCTCGTCATTCGCGGTCCCGGCCTGGGCACCTGTTGCCAAAGTATCAAGAGACTCGGTAGAGTCTCGCGCCAAGTACATTAAAAAAAAATTTTTAAACGCCGCGCGTAGACTCACCGAGTCTATTTACCCGAACGGGAGCTATTCGCGGTGGTGGGGGTAATCAGAATCTCTGTTTTCTTCCATTTAGCGACCTCCATGGGTCTGGAGAATTATTATATTAGATTGTCGGTACGAAAAGCTTTCATTTGAGCCCTATTTCGATTGAATCCGTGCACGTAAAGATAAGATATGAGTAATTGAAATTGAAAGATCTGACAGGTCCGTTTCACTCGATCCTTTTTCGTCGTCGTCGTCTCCTCCGGACTTTGCCACGGCCTATGAGTATAAAAATCAGAGAAGAGCGGCGGTATCTAGTTCCTTTTTCGTCGTCGTCGTCTCCTCCGGACTTTGCCACGGCCTATGAGTATAAAAATCAGAGAAGAGCGGCGGTATCTAGTAGATAGACTACGCAGAGAGCAGACGAGAAGAGAGAGTACCCTCAGTCAGTGGCTAGGTGGCGCCGTTGTCGAGATTGAATTCGGCAAATTTTTCCGCCTCTTTCTTTTATTATCCGATTGATGAGTCTTGCGCGAAGTATTTTCATTCATATATATCGACCACTCGATAGTCGGGACTCGGGACAACAGCGATCCGAGTACCTGGCATTGGCCGCCGGAATCACGAGTTAGATCGAATCGAGAATGTAGACAAGCCGCCATCTTTAAATGTAACAGATCGAGAATCGATTGACCGAAACTGCTAGCTATAGCGTGTTCGCGTCGGCTGCTTCGGTTTGACATTTCATTCCACTCGTTATCACTACGTGATATTGAGATACATGATGTGATGTGAGAGTCATTACCGACAAAGTGAAACAAGATGGGCTTTGAGTTTATGTATTCAGCTCGACATCGTATGGAAATCGCGAGCCTGTTTCATGGAAAAATCAAGTTATGAGGTTATCAGAGTCAATCAATTAGATCAATCACAAAGCCTTGGGTATATTGGTCGTTTATACATTGATTATATGTTCATGATCCAGGTGCTAAATATCAAGAGACTTTGTAGAGTATCGAGGCAAGTACATTACGAACAAAAAAATTGTGTGAGTTCCGGAGGGACTATTTCGTGGACGAGCTATTGATATATCGACGCATCCTGAGAAAGCAGATGAATCTCAGCGGGAAGTCTAGAGCAGACGAGTTGAAATATGCTTTGAGACAAGTATATAGGTCCGTAACACTTCATACAGAGTTTTCTGAGTTACGTGTGAGTTCTGGACTGTCCGCCGAATACGTCCATCCATTCTGACCTTGACGATATGATCAATTGTTTGATCGCTTTGATTATAGTTATCGCACGCCTACTTATAGCTCTATGGAAGAAATGTGTACGTTGCGGTATACTCAGGGAGTTTGCTTCGATGACTCAGCTTTTAATTTTCACATCACGGCATACTTATTAGACTACTGGAGTTACGCGACTTGAAATCATCGGGTTCTAACTTCTAAGAATACCTTGGTGGACCGGATGGAACAGACGAATCTTGCCATGCAATTTATAACAGAAGCACTATCCCGGAAGACTTTATTGAGTGAATACCAATGATTATTTATACACTGATTTTCAGACTTTCTTACTGTGAACATTTTTTAAGATTTAATTTGTAATGAGCAGTGACTATAACCCTACCTGTAAGTAACTCCGCTGTGGCCGCTCCCAAGCCCGGATGAGAAGGGAGGAGGGCCGCGCACAGGGTTCCACGTTGCGAATATTTACTATGAATGATTTTGACGCTTCAATTTATGCAACCCAATAAGGGTTAATATTTCACGTGTGCTCCTAAGCAAGAGTCAGAGTTACAGAAATCAACTTTTATTAACAGAAAATTCAAGATTTTTCACCGTCTATCCAATGGGATATACTCAATAGAAATAATCGGTCAGAAAAATACTGACAACCGAGCGAGCATAGCGAGTGAGGATCTACGAAGACCCCATCGAGCAAGCACAGCGAGCTAGCGCAGTTAGCAGGAAGTAAAAAAAATATACAAAAAGTAGTGATATCCCCCAAAAAGCACCTCTGGTGCAAAAACCTTTCACCAAGTACATTAATGTGGTCCACCCACAAAATTTACCAACCAAATTCTTTCACACAAAATCTGTCTTCAAAAATACCCACCAACAAAAATTCGTCTTCCACAAAAAGTCTTCTTCCAAAAATTCGTTTTCAACAAAAGTCGTCCTTCAAAAAAATCTCTGTAAAAGGATTGATATCAAATACAAGTACCAAGTACAAAAAAAAAAAGAAAAATCAAACCATATACCGTTGTGCTCGTTCGCTCGCTACGCTCGCTCACTCGATTGGGTTTTCATAATTTGTGAGGAGAAAAATTGGGAGCATGAGTTTCGAGAAGAGAAAATTTTCGAAAGAAAAAATTGAGGGAGTGGTACTTGCGGGCCAGGTGTGAGTGAGTGGAAGAGTGACCACTGAGGTCTACAAGTCACATTTTTTTATCTCGCTATGAAGGCCCGCCAAGTACCACTCCCTCAATTTTTTCTTTCGAAAATTTTCTCTTCTCGAAACTCATGCTCCCAATTTTTCTCCTCACAAATTATGAAAACCCAATCGAGTGAGCGAGCGTAGCGAGCGAACGAGCACAACGGTATATGGTTTGATTTTTCTTTTTTTTTTTGTACTTGGTACTTGTATTTGATATCAATCCTTTTACAGAGATTTTTTTGAAGGACGACTTTTGTTGAAAACGAATTTTTGGAAGAAGACTTTTTGTGGAAGACGAATTTTGTTGGTGGGTATTTTTAAAGACAGATTTTGTGTGAAAGAATTTGGTTGGTAAATTTTGTGGGTTTTACATTTTAATTGAGACCGAAGTTTTATACCCTGAGCCCAGCGTTGAAGAACGCTTTCATCTTAAAATAATTAAGTGTTCGTATTTTTAATTTTGTAACGAGTCATGGAAATGAGGTAGTCTGCATATTAACGAAGAAGCGTCTTTCCGAAATACGGGAAAAATCTTTATCTCGAGTCCTCGAAATTCTAAACTCCGGTAACAGTTATACTCACGAGCTCTCTTCAGTGGATCTTGTTGAAGCTTGTTAAGTCGAAAGCCCAGGAAACTAATTAATATACGAATAATTCACGTGAGTCAATCCGCGATCGCGGTTTCAACGTTGGTTACATTCTGCGGTTATTCACAACCACGTGGTTATCCCATTCCCCAGAAAATGATCATGAAACCTGAATAACCGACTGAAGTTGATAACTTGACACCAAGAACCAGGATGTCTGAAACCTTAAGCCAATTTGGTGACGGTTTCCACGAC
This sequence comes from Euura lappo, assembly GCA_018257835.1. Taxonomy (NCBI): domain Eukaryota; kingdom Metazoa; phylum Arthropoda; class Insecta; order Hymenoptera; family Tenthredinidae; genus Euura; species Euura lappo. The sequence goes on from JAEUYN010001794.1 coordinate 12,935, forward strand.
GTATAAAAATTAGACCCTTTCACTCGAAGCTTTGACGTGATTAGAATCCGAGATGGCTTGAATGGGGGTTCTATTCCTCCGGGAACAAATGAGGGATCAGAAAAAAAGTAACTAAGACTCCACGAGGATCGATTGGTGACGCGGAAACGAACAAGGCAGGGACGCTTATTCTCCGTAGGACCCGCATACTGATGACCATCATCGTCGGAATGGTAGAAACGTATCGAGTAGCTGAGAATTGAGGTTCATCATTAGTTGTGGGAGTATTGAATACATCAGCGATTTATATGCTCGATAATAATAACCGCTGCGACGGAGCTGTTGCCCGTGTGAATTTCCAAATAATTAACGGTTTTGAAAGCAGTCGACCACGAGCCGTTCCCATTTCCATGGAAAATCACCATTGAAAAGCAAGTCAGTCAGGCGGAGTAGGCTTATCGGAGTATTGGTGCCACCGCGTGCACGCAGTGAGTAGGTACTATACCGTGTGAATAGTGTGCGCCGCAGACTTCATACAGTAGTTATATGTATAACGAATGGTTTTCCAGCGGGCAACCATTGCCGAGGTTCACGCTGAGAGGGCAAACCACATTCATGATTCAATCAGCGAAGTTAAAGCGAGCGCGAAATGATGCGGCTCCCCGACACGATCGAACCTCCAGGGGCGCGAGGATATCCATCCGTAGAGTGAGAATTTCCTGGGGCAGACTGGGACCCGGAGGGGATCACGGATCGGCTAAAGTCAGCGATTTACGAACGTTACAAGACCTTTTTTTCTAATTCACCACAGAAATTATTGTCGACTCTAATCCCTTTACGTTTAGAGATTTTCGCCCCCAGGCTCCTATGCTTGCATCATCATTTTACTCTCTCACTGGCAGCAAGAGCGAGCTTAGCTCTAAAAAATAATCAAACGAAGGAAGACCTTCTTCTGAAAGTGAGGAAAAAGGAATAAAATTGGGGAAGTATTTTTCCACGGTGTGAAATTTCTGGTAACGCAACGATAAGATGCCCGGTTCGTTTATCGACCAATTAGAAAGCCAATTACTCCCGAAGTGTCTTTCGCCTCGTCGAGCGTACTTTTCACCCCTGCACGTGTCATTAAGGAGGGTTTGATTAAAGTCAAAGAGCGATTCGGCCGGAGTACCAAACCGGGGGTGTCCTGTATCCATTGTCTTTGCTTTTTCCTTCCCTCTGGAGGATCGAACGCCGGGAACTTTGATACGTCCCCACGGCTGGTCTCGCTCTTTTTTATTCACCACTGTGCCTTCAGGAATTTTGTTCAGAGTTTGATTGAACTCGCGTCTTCTTTTCTCACCGCGGATATAAAGTCAAGGTAAATATGCGACTAAGTGGAAACGTAGGCGGACGTGGACTGCGTTTAATATCCCAACGTCTGACGTGATCCGTCTTTGTCGTCGGAGCGACGGGAGCCGTCTGTGTCGGTGTCAGCGTCACCGTCAGCGTCGACTTGGGGCTCCGGCCGCAAGGGAAATACGACTAATGCCGGTAAACCTAGCTTTCTTTCTCGAACCGTGGTTCGTAGTCGGTAAACTGTGGAATAATACGGGCGAGAATTATTCCGACGATATTTTCATTCGTTATACCCTTCAATTCGACGCCATTCAACGATGATTATGACTTCAAAGCCGTTTAAAGGGATTTTTCTGAAAACGCAGGAACTGAGCGGATTCTGGTCGCACCCACAACTCAGTCGGAGTTATACTTCTGCTCTGCTTTGCTGTGTATCCTGGTAACGTTATTATAACGGAGTCTACGCGTATATTTCAGTTAACAATATTACCCTGCAACAAACTTTGTTATAAACTCGACGATGTTATATAGTCGAGACGGAATAATTCGTCTACCTCATTTCTTTTTCAGCCTTTGAAAAACGTGTAATCCAGATTTTATACCCTCTGGGAATAAGAGGCGGAGAGCTTAAAATTCTGAGTTGGGGAAAGAAGATATGATAGAATGAATTCTTCCATCATCGTCAAACTCGTCTCTTTCTGATAAACATCCGGTGCAAAAAAATCTTAGGGGCTGCCACGTCATTATCATGGCCTCAGAGAGGGTCAAGTATGGCATCATCGAGTAGATCACTACCAACAAGGCCCTGGCCTGGCTTGCCAAACAGAATTCCCTGATTGGGCCTCATCGGTTGAAGCATTACATTTCCGATCTAGGAAAGCCTTATCGGGCCCCCAACTCGCCCCTACGATTTTTCTGCACGAGATTTTCATTCAAAAGTGATTCGCATATGGTCCATCCGTAATTCAATGATGACGATGCGACGTGATGACTCACATGGTTTCAATTCCAATTACCAAGTTACTTTGAGATTGAGATTGATGGGTTGATGAGATGATAAGTATCATAGGAAGATAGATAGCGATGAAAAGTTGAAGTAGTGTGCGACTAACCCGTTGACGTAAATTTGAAAACTTATAACCAGGACAACATCCCACGGTTGTGGGAAAAGCGAACTTGGTTTTAATGAACTTTGGGTTGATAGAACTGTTTACTGCTAGGTACAGCTGACACCTGATACACTACACAGGTCTGTACATAATTTAGAGAATTCTACACTTCCACGTACATCAATCTTGCACATGTTACACGTATGTACGAGCTACCGTCGCGTCGATACGATAAGAGCAGGGCAAATCGCTTGTGAGATGAATTTCTTATCATGGGGCAATTTCGCTTCATTCGAAATTGACAGAAATTCAATCCTCCTTTTCTTTTCCAACTCTAATAATGAACGTAACGCGAAGTCTTTGAAGGAAAGTCGTAAATATCTGGTGTGAGACAAAGATGGCCAAAAAAATAAATTAAAAAAATCCAATAGACATTCATGAAAATAAAGGCAAACTCAAGTGCTATGTCAGTTTGATGTATATCTGCAATATAGTTTGGTTCGATGTGTGCGAGGGTCGTAATGAAAGACAATATATACTTCCTGCCTTTTAGCTATCAATTTCGCAAATTAGTTCTATCAAGTATAATATATTAGAACCGGCCTCGACCTACGTATTATATCGCAAGGACACGAGCAAGGACATAAAGTTAATATCACAAGTTTCTTCCGAAGAAAAACGAGTACGAGAGATGATATAATTAGCAAACATGAATTTATGTGGCGAGCACATGTGTCTCGTTAACCCCGTTATTGATTGGACGAGTTCGCCGGAGAAACTTATTGCTAAATACCATATTTTACGACGATCCAAACAACCATGGGAATCCAGACTTCGATGGACGAAGATTTCTCCATCACGGTCTCGAAATTCGAGAACCGCTGATTCGATGGTCGATAAGCTGATAACATCGGAAGTCATTGCACCGTTCTTAGGTGCTTCGTCTTCCATCCAGACAGCGAACAAATGTTGTTCATCGGACCTGTACAATTGCCGCTTACGTTCCAGAGAATTACTTAACCTGATTGAAAATATCGAAGGAAGGGTGATATGTCGAACTTCTCGAGTTTCCAAGTTTCTACGAGACAGTCTCTTACTCTCATCGACTCGATAATGAGTCAATAACGAATTGACGGAGCTCAAAAGTTTGAGAAGAATTTAAACGTCAAAAACGTGCTATCACCGCTGTCATCGCGAGTCGTTCGATGGAATTGTTCTTCGTTGTGGTGGAGGGACAAACTACGAACGTGGATAGAGCAATAAAAATGAGTGCCCACAACTGTTGGTCGGTAAAAGGCCAATTTTAACCTTTATAATTCATTTGATGAGGCGCGGTGGGGCGGAACGGGAAAAAACTATGGCTTATCGACGACTTGGCGATCGATGAAAAGGAATCATAACCGAAGGTATATCCACCGTTCAGAGTGAGCCAATATACCTATACGGTGCATCGTAAGTGAGACACAATCGTCAAAGAGAGTGCCACTTACGTATCGAATTACAGATATTTCAGACCATTACGATTGGAAATAGAATGTGGGTACTTTTTTGCAACAGTATAAGTAGTTCCTAGACGTAAGAAATTGAGAAGCAGAAATACTTACTTGTTTCTTATATGAGAGAAATTCTGCGAATGAATTATATTCCGTCTACCATTTTGCATTAAACATCGGCTAATGCTTCGTAAAGTCGTTCGGTAATGGAATCTTCTTGAGCGCAGTATCACTGCAGGAATAACCAAGTTAACCTCACCTTTCAAGTTATTCCTAGATACGAAGTGCCCCGTATTGAGATTAAGAAATTCATAGTCACTCAAAATTATCGTGGATTAACATTCAGCTGGATCAATTCAGCAGAAGTTCGTACGATGAGTAGGTCCAGGCATTAAATATCCCCCAAAAAAGAACCCTCCTCCAAGTACATTAATGTGCAAGCACGTAGAAAGACGCTAGGAAAAAAAAAACAAATACACGATTGGCAGGCCCTTCATTCAGTTTTTCTACGTCACTGATGTCAATTTCACATCAATCGAATGTGTTTTGGCTGAGAAAATAGCGTTCGAAAATTCCAAGTGTAAATCATATCGAGGTCACGTGACTTTCATTTCACCTTAACTAAGATTGTAAGAACTTACTTTAGGCCCGAAAATAACAATGGGACCCGCTACCCACTTCCGCTTTGTACGGAGGACCGCCACCTACTGATGTGCTAATTAGGACCACTTGCACAGATTATCAGGAAGCGGTATATAAATGTCCTACCCTTAGTTTTCGAAATATTAACAATGTTACAACCGTACCGTGTTACAAGCGTACCCAGTCTGCCCTATAATCAATTTATAATTGAATTGGATTGGATCGTTTTGGAATCGCTGAAGTAGAATCAACTGTCGCCTGACTGGTTACCCACAGTAACTACGAGAGGTATGCTGATACCGATTTCTGTTTGCGATTCCCAGGTCACACTGCGTAAACATTTCGCTAAGGTGCATCTGGAAGATGGTGACTCAAAACCTCTCCATGGTTTGTACTAACTCCACGTGACGGTTGCTTTTTTGCTATTTACACTCAGGTAATCCGCTCGGCGTACGACTTACATAAACACATCTACTTCGGTGTTTATGTTTTTCGCGAAATCTGCCTCACAGCATCCAATTAGCAGGTTTTCATCCCCTGACTTAATCAGCTTGTGAATGGAGAGAACAGGATCACCACTCGCCCACATCAATTGCCTAGGGGTTGATGAAATTTCGATTCAACCCACTCGTTAATCGAAACAGAACAACATTCGATTTCCAAAAAAGCACCTCCGGTGCAAGAACCTGTCGCCAAGTACATCAATGTTGGCCAATACCGACAGAAATCTACTAACGAAAATTTTTCTTAAACGAAAACAAATTTTTCTAAAAACGAACAAGCGAGTTTCGGCTGACTTTCAGTCAGCTTGGACTTCTAGTTCTTTTTTTGTTTTTATCTATTTCGAATTTCGCAAAAATGACTTCAGATTCGTGACGATCGATCGCAAAAAACATATGGTACCAAACTTCATTCAAATCCGTTGATTCGTCCTCAAGATATCCTCATTCATTTTCTTTGAAAATCAATTTGAATTTCATGTGTCGTATTCGTAGTGGAAAAGGGAATATATTTTGGGAAAAGGGAAAATATCGCTGAGAAAAATAATTGGAAGTAAGCTTCTGTTCAACAGTTATAATTTTCACTTATTGTTAGTTTATACATAAATAACCTGAATTTTGATTGTACTGCAGGTATAAATCGTCGCATTTATCGAATCCTCTGAATCTTTGTAAGTTGTTATTATCTTTCTAATTCTTTGTAATTTCTGAGAATTTACCACCTATGGCAGTTATCAACCTCCTACGAACTAATGACTTTTTCATATAATCCAGATGAAAAATACAATCGAATTGATTCAGTTAAATACTCTACGTATGCAACGTTGATCCTCGATGAAAAAAAATGGACTCCCTAGTGTCGATGTATATAATTGGTATAATTATAGCACAAATAATAAATTCCAAATTTGAATCACAATTAAAACTTCTTTACGATAGAAAGAAAGCCCCACATCAAGTCTCTTCAGTCGCAATATTTCTTGCTGGTTCAATGATTTCTCATTTTCAGCTCATCGACCTATGATTTTTCGTGTAGAAGAGGGCACAGGCGGTTCTTTTTCCCTTGGAAATCAATAACGAATACATTTCAAGAAGTCAAGTAAGAAATGAGAAAAGGAAAACCGTAAAAAACACTCGGATGGCAGGTTTGAAAGTTCGAAACCTCTCTGAGTCCTGAGTAAACTCGACTTGGCGTATTCTGGTTCCAAACCACAGGAAAAAAAATGAGGGTTGAAAAGTCTGGCTGTACATCTAATGCTTCACCGATGAAACTTGAGGGACATAGGGTAGACTGCTCTAAGATGGCGCGGGAGATAAGAGTGCGCAGTGGTCATATTTGACAATGCATTTGCGATTTGCAGCCAACTTCGGTTCCTAGCTGTCACTAGAGATGCCAGGGTTGGGGTCATGAAGTTTCGCCGGGAAAGAATGAAAAATACGGAAACCAGCTGAGTTTTAGCTATTTTTTGTATTCCATTAAAATATTTTGACGTTTGGAAAACTGTATCCAGTTCAGGATTATGCGAATATCGACTGTATAATATGAATAGAACCATTATTATACATTTAGCTAAGCGTATGTAGTAGGTCACTTATTTTGTTACAACATGGAGGGTGGCACTTCATTATCTGTAATGAATGCTGCTAGCATGTAAGAGTGCGCACTCCTGTAGCTCCTAAGAGTGCGCGCGGAAAACCCATATGCTTGAAGAGTGGAAAAAGAAAAAACCCAAAAGAAAAACTGAACTAAATTTCGATGAAAACATACAAAAAATCGAAGGCAAAGAAAACAATATTAACACCCAAAAACTCAAAATTCCCCAACAAAATGAAGATGTGGCGGTGTCCAGGGTGTAACGAAATATACAGCGAGCCAAGAACCAGAGAATGGATACAGTGCGTAACAAGTATGCAATGGTGGCACGATAGATGTATTCTATATACTTATTGTGATCTGGAGCCATATACGTCTGATATTTTTGCGTAAAACACCGTGCGCACTCTTACAAATCAGAGTGCGCACTCTTACACACTGGTATTTGTAAGAGTGCGCAAATAAATTTTCATGCATTTGATTTTTCTGTCGATGACAGTTGACAAATTAATATAAAGTTAGTGTGCAATAATGTCATCGAAGGACCAAAGATTTCGTAGAAAAATTTATAACTTTTTAATGTTGTTATTTTTCATTGTATAGTTGAACAAACCTTAAGTGCGCCATCTTAGAGCAGTCTACCCTA
>JAEUYN010001795.1:0-28238 GCA_018257835.1 Euura lappo
GAAGATATACGCACGTATCCGGTTTTCGTTCGGGCAACGATTATCGCGACCTCCGCAGTCTATACTTTTTGGTCCGGACTCTAACTGTATCACGAAAGCCGAACGGAATTTATTCGTACGTATCCGGTTGTCGTTTGGGCAGGGATTATCGCGACCTCCGCAGTCTATACGTCTGTATCCGTATTCGAAAAGCTGACGAAATTTATACGCGCGTATCTGGTTTCGTTCCGGGCAGCTATTGTCGCGACCTCCGCAGTCTATACGTCTTGGTCCGGACTCTAACTGTATCACGAAAGCCGAACGGAATTTATTCGTACGTATCCGGTTTTCGTTTGGGCAGCGATTATCGCGACCTCCGCAGTCTATACGTCTGTATCCGTCTTCGAAAAGCTGACGAAATTTATACGCGCGTATCTGGTTTCGTTCCGGGCAGCTATTGTCGCGACCTCCGCAGACTTTCCGTCTGTATCCGGACTGTATCAACATCCGAAACTCTGTACGGAAGATATACGCACGTATCCGGTTTTCGTTCGGGCAACGATTATCGCGACCTCCGCAGTCTATCCGTCTGTATCCGGACTGTAACTATATCACGGAGGCCGAACGGAATTTATTCGTACGTATCCGGTTTTCTTTTGGGCAGCGATTATCGCGACCTCTGCAGTCTATACGTCTTCGTCCGAACTCTATCGTACTCGACTCGTACAACGAGTCCTTTTTTTCGCTAGCGCTAATTATGAGCATGGCAATCTATCTGCCGCGAAGCGGATCGTATCCGGAAGACAATTGAAAACGCCCGGAATCCGGGTGTGTCCATCAGGCTACCCCAACAACTAAGTGCCGAACATGGTGACGTATCCGGACCCGTCTGTCTCGTCTGAAACGACAACCTCCCACTATCGGTATCTACTTGCCGCCATCCGGATCCGACACGGCAGTCGAGCCCGATCGTCCCCGACCCAGTTCTGTCCGGATTCCGTCCGGATCCGTTTGCCTCGACATTGGATTTGATCATTTATCCTCAGTAACAGATGCATGGCATATTCAACTCCACCCTGTTCGAACTTCGTGCGTAACCATTGGGCTGCCCCATACTGTCACCTACTACCTGCCCCTTTCAGGGATCCGCTCGCCAAGTGAAGCTAACCGTATGCTTATGGCGCCATATACGTTTTCATGCCAGACAGGATTTTAATGGAAGCAATGGGTTCCAGACTTCGATATTCATGGTTCCTGATAGAATCCGTATGGAACTGAACGGAGGGCATGTACGGATCCATACCAGATAGAATTCAGATCGAAGTAAAAGGGTTTCAGTTTTTTCAGGAAAGTAATTCCGGGTGAAATCCAGACAAACCCGGATAAGACCCTGATAGTATTTTGTGACCGATTGGAGTGCGGATAAAGACCGCTAGAAACCCAGTCACGCCTGTCCGGATTAAATCCGCTTACGCAGTTTAGATTATCGCCGCTAATCACCGCATCAGAGGCATTATTTTCGCGCGATCAAAGTACCACGGCTAAGGGATGGGAGCCAGACAAACCCGGATAAGACCCTGATAGTATTTTGTGACCGAATGGAGTGCGGATAGAAATACTTAGAAAGCCAGGCAGGCCTATCCGGATTTAATCCGTTTTCGCACTTCAGATTTTCGCCGCTCGGGGGCATCATTCTCTCGCGAGTGCAGTACCACGGTTGCGAAATAAGACGTCGCGATGCTCGAGCCTAAGTATACTTACCTGCCACCGACGGTTACTGTGCGAATAACACGGTTTCTGGAAGTCGTGGCTTTTTCATTGCTCTATGGTCGAGCTGAATCTAACTGAACTCCCCCCGCCCCCCTCTCCCTGGTACATAGACTGCTATTAAGTCTATAACGTGGTAAAAAAAGAAAAAAAAAATACCCAACCCCTTTAACTGAAGGAGAAAAATAAATACCAAACCCCCGATGTCGGGGGGGGGGGTCGTAATTTCGCAAGACCGATAAAAAAAACGCGCATTGTCCAGTTACAAACGGATGAAATTAGGGGAGGATCGATGCCGTATGAGTCCAGTTAAAAACCGGGGTCAAAACCCTTATGGCTTCCGTATAAAATCCAAATGCGTTGAAAAAACCAGGACGCTATAGGCCCCGGATTCGCCCGGATACACCCCGATGCCGAAAAACTTGAAAAATGCTGTATCAATTCCGTATGAGTCCGGATAAAAACCGGGGTCAAAACCCTTATGGCTTCCGTATAAGTTCCAAATGCGGTGAAAAAACTAGGACGCTATAGGCCCCGGATTCGCCCGGATACACCCCGATGCCGAAAAACTTTGAATATGCTGTATCAATTCCGTATGAGTCCGGATAAAAACCGGGGTCAAAACCCTGGTGACTTCCGTGTAAGTTCCGAATAGCGGAAATCCTATCGGATATTTTATGCAGGGGACGGCCTGCGCGACACTTCGGAACAGGCCGTCGACAACGGACTCGCCCATCGACCTCGGCAGCGTCTCGCACAGCGCTTTTGTTAGACGTCCAATTCGTGAGCCAGATAATATATTAATATAATTTATAGTACCGGTGTGTCGAAGACTCGGGAGCCTTCTCGAATGTAATTTCAAGGGCTGGTGTAGGACGCGTACCGGAGCTCGACCCCCACGTCAAACGGTCGCTCGTCGCCAGGTTCCAAATGATGCAGTCCTCAGCTCGGCTCGGGGGTGGCTTTTCTCGCCTCGCTGATACGGCGATTCGGTTTATTCCCTGCGAGGAGATATACACTTAGATATGCGCGAGATTGATACATGTAATAGGTGGAAGATTTAGCGGCGGGCTCGGCACGCGTCATATATCAGCTTATTGGGCTTTCCCTCCCACGCGTCTGAGCACACCAGCCCTTCGATGGCGAGTCGGCTGACGTACGAAGAATCGCCCGCGCGAATGTACTCTGCAACAAGTAATATCACAACTTGACGTTATTGGCAAACCGCGTGATAAGGAATCGCAATGCCACTGGCATACGGTATTATACGTTAGAAGCAGTGCCGGCGCTGATTAGAAGAAACCATTACGTACCACTCAGCCCGGGCGCGAGTACGAACACCACCAGGACCTGGACGGGTTCTCCGGCAGGAGCTTGTAAACAGCCGTATTCGTGTCCAATTCCTGTTGCCGGATTTCAAATCCGAGGAGGCCACCGAAACACTCCTCGATGTTCCGAACTTCGGCCTTGACTCCGGAGACAGTGGAGCTCTGCAAGAATAAATGCGTTTCTCATGTAACGCACGAAAGACAATGCTTACAGTTATGTAGATATGCAATTCGTTATCCCTAATAGTGTAACTTGCCGCTAGAATTAGTACAAGCCCCTTTTTTTTTGCCCGGTAAGACAGAAATCTGTCCGTCAAATATTGGAAATGCTGGACATCAGATGTTGCCCGCGTGAAAATTGACGTGGAAAGAAGTCTGTAAAAGTTCACTGATATGACATAATAACTCACGTTTATTTGCAGCCGGCAGCGGCAGGGATGTTGACGTCGTGTGTCGTTCTTCGGCTGTGGGTGTGGCTCTTCGGCGCTTGGTTCGTCTGAAAATCGGAAATCTCACGTGAAAATGCGGTTCTCATAATAGATATTACATAGGTTGTGAATGCAGTGAGGTTTTTCATCGTTATTGATTGACTTATATAGACCGTGGAAGGGATTCGTGGGTGTAACGATAATTTTTTTCAACATATTTTCGACGATATTACGCGACAGCAGACGGTCCTACAAGTACGATGTAGGATCGCGGGGCAGATATTCACTCACATGGGTTGCGATTCATTATTTTTTCGTACCGAAATTGTGACATATCCACCCCTCGTAGGCCGTGTCTGGGCACGAAATCGCGCATTTCCGACGCGTGATTGAATTTTTCGCGAATCAAAGTCAGCGAACTTGTGACCAGAAGAGCGCTGGGTTGCCGGACCCGTGCGCTTCGGTACCGAAAAACTCCCCCCGGATCCCTCTAGCCAAAATTATGCAATTATAAATTCGACTTAGCCAAAATATGTTGGCAAAATTTGACATTTGAGACATTTGAGGATCACGCCAAGGAACCCCTGTCATCAAAATGACCGATTTATTCAATTTCACTTTGTTGACAATCACCGAAATAACCAGGTGTCATCAAAGTCCGATCCGGATGTGTCCGATCTGATTTTTGTTAGAATAATATTTATCTTGTGTCCGATCTGAATGTGTCCGAAAAAAAATGTGTCCGATAATTCAGGTTTATTATTTTGTGTCCGATCCATATGTGTCCGAATGGGCCTCTCCGGCCGTCTATTCGATGGAAGTTCACGAGAATATTAATCGATGATATGGGTCGAAATTTTGAAAAAATTGGATCAATAAATTAATTGAATTGGTGCGAAATCTGAGGCAGATCGATTCTTTCATGAGGAACATTTTCCAAGGTCAAGTTTTATTGAAGACGAATTTTTGTGTTGAGTATTTTTTAAAAAAGACTCCTTGTCGAAGCCATGTAATAGTGAGAAACCTGTGGAACCGATTTTTGTTGGTAGAAACACAAAAAATAACAAATCGCTTTGGGAACATATGGCGTGGAATAATTCGCATGGAAGAAGTGTCAAGAGTATATTCGATGTGCAGCGTTATGCGAATTTGTACAGTTCAAGGTGAAACGTCGTCGACTTATTTTGACGAGAGGTAACAAATCATTTCAAATTTCTAACGTTCAAAATCAACACAGCTGTGCAATTAGTGACATCAAGTTATTCATCATTCGCGATCTACTCGGCCAGATATTTGATTTTCATACGTTCGACGAACTCTTACCTGCTCTCTAAATTTGAATCAGTGAATAGTCACTGATCATCAGCGAATAGTCACTGATGCCTCCAGTTATAAGTATACCACTGGAAATCAGTGAAAAGTCACTAATTTATCCAGTGAATTTGAATCACTGATTCAAATAGTGAAATTTTCACTGAGTGAATCAGCGAAAATTATTGGTTCTTATATATATTTGATCCGGTTGAAGATATTCTCGAAACGGAAAGACAATATGGTATATTCGACAGATTTTTGTTTCGCGAGTCTTTATTGCAAGTAAAGAAAAAACAGACTCCTAACGCGGATGAAACTTCTCCGTCTCCCATCTCGTCGGAGCGAGCCAAGACTGGACGCAGTGAGAAAACCTAACCGACCAAAAGTATAAGGAATTCAATGTAAGACAGTGAACAGCAATATTCGCACAATTCATCGATTATTTGCAACCAACAAGCCAAATCGTGAATAATTTTATAAATCCGCATGTGTACTTACGTTATGATTTTTACTGAACAGTTCACGTGGTTGAACCGACGCCCAAATCAGCACGCAACATATGAACGCGAACGATTTGGCGGTTAGTAGGCAGCTCCATGGCGGTTAGAGACTCGGCGTACGCGGCGCCCCTAGCGTTCGTCACAAAAGTCACTGACGAAACAGTGAAGTTACGCACTGGCTTAGCAGTGGTAAAATCACTGCTGAAATGGACTTCACTGATACTCCAGTGAAAAAGGGTTCAAGTCACTGTTTCTGCAGTGAAATACCAAGTCACTGATTCAATTAGTGAAACTTTCACTGATTCAAATTTAGAGAGTGAGTATTCAGTTCAGGAATATTTCGATATCGAAATTCGTTCGCCAGAATATGAAACAAAGCATAATTTATAATAAAGCTGACCTTCGACGGGAAATGAGCCAACGTGTTGTTTCAATGCCAAAATGAGGATTTCAGTGACGGTTCCACACGGCAAACTTTGAAAATTACTCAAGTATCAGATTTGAAACAGCGAAGAATGGAAATACAATATGAGACTCGAAAATCGGGGTACACGAATCCCGTCATTGAAATGTCTTCTATACCGTATCTAGATACGAAATGACTCAAGATTATTGATGGGCCGTTGATGCCATAAGGTGACTTAATTTTGAGCGGAAGAATCGTGTCATGTCTTTAACCATGGAAGGGGTGCACGGGGAAGGCACCGACTCTTCTCGTTTGGATATGATTCTGAACGGTCTTTCGGTTTTTGAATCACTATTTTCGGATAGTCGGTGACTATAATTCTGTATATCTGTATCGTAATATTCTTCACGGGCATTTTGTATTTAAACATGGTTAGCGAGCGACGTTTGAAAACTTTATTGGCACAGCCTCGGAATAAGAACGGTATGCCTTGCAAATTTCATCCAAATCGGTTTAGCGGTCCGAACGGAATCAAACTTTTCACGCAGGTGTTGCAAGTAAAATAACCTCACATGTCACGTGACTCGAAAGGAAAAAGTAATCGCTTTTAATAAGGGCCTCTGAATGTCTTTATTCTTTTGTATTCGGAATCTGTGTTGGGAAATGGAAAATTTATACGATACAGCGAATGAACATTTTCGAAATAGATTTTTATTGCTCACAATCTTATGCAGCTATGAATTATTGTCACTGGTAAACATATACATATTCAGTAATCAATTGGAAGACGTGCTGGAAGAAAGTGGGAGTCTCTCGTCCAGCAGATGACTTACGTTCTTCCACAAAAAGTTCTTCAAGATTAGCACAAGCGGTTCCGAATATTCCGCTCCGCGATAGCTGCTAAGAAGTGGCCTGCGAATAGATTCGCCAAAATTAGTGAATAAATATATTCAGCATCTTCGTATCAGGTGCAGATACTGTCGATGACACTCACCAATAGTCTCTGCCGCTGCTTCGGTTCAGCTGGACTGGCATGGGATTTATGATCGTCGAGGTCTATAACCTGGAAATCTTAGACGTCTTTCTGAGAAAGTGAAATTACGATTCAATGGCAATTACCAGAACACATTAAAAGTATAATTTAAGAAATCATCATATTGTAATTGATGTTGGAAATAATACAAAAAGTCAAAATATTCAGGATCGTAGTTTAGCAGTACTAAACTGGTGGTACAATTGAAATCAGGGATCGAATGTTGAGTATCGAATACGTTTGCCTAACTGGAGGCTAAGGAAATAGATCAATTTATGAAAGCCTCATTGGAATTTGGTTTGTACCAAACGATAGACCTCAGTATGACAATTATATTTCTAATGGTGCGATTGTTTCCAACTTACTCTGGTCAAGCCTGAAAACAGCTTTCAAAATCGCATTGACTTTGAACTCGATTAATTTGAATGCGTTAGTCGTTTTGGTCAGAGTATCTTTGGTCTCAGCGCTGGTAACTGGAAATGAAAAGATACCTCAATAATTTAGACAATTTTCAAGTGCTAATTGAGGCGCGATATTCTAGATGGGCACAATCGTCTTCAACTCACGTCCGGCTGTCCTTTCAGTTTGTTGCGCATGGATTCTGGATTGTACTGGGGTGACACGATCTGAAATTGGAATACAGAGGTTATGATCAACTCGTCTTCGACTCTCACTGATTGTGAGTTTCAACAACAGCTGGATGAAAATCAAGCTAGGCTTGATGTATTTTTCGAATGAGTGTCACTTACTCCAGAATCCGGTAACAATTACTGATTCGGTTGCTGAAACTAAAATAGAGTGGAAATTCACCAATTGACGCATGATATAATGGCATTAAGTGAGAAAAATAATGAAATATGAAGAATCAAAATAGAAAATCTCGGTCAATTAAAACAATTTCGCGACTTCACCATACTCTCTAAATTGGAATCAGTGAAAATTTCACTAATTGAATCAGTGACTTGGTATTTCACTGCAGAAACAGTGACTTGAACCCTTTTTCACTGGAGTATCAGTGAAGGCCGTTTCAGCAGTGATTTTACCACTGCTAAACCAGTGCATAACTTCACTGTTTCGTCAGTGACTTTTGTGACGATCGCTAGGGGCGCCGCGTACGCCGAGTCTAACCGCCAAATCGTTCGCGTTCATATGTTGCGTGCTGATTTGGGCCTCGGTTCAACCACGTGAACTGTTCCGTAAAAATCACAACGTAAGTACACATGCGGATTTATGAAATTCTTCACAATTTGGCTTGTTAGTTGCAAATAATCAATGAATTGTGTGAATATTGCTGTTCACTGTCTTACATTGAATTCCTTACACTTTTGGTAGGTTAGGTTTTCTCACTGCGTCCAGTCTTGGCTCGCTCCGACGAGATGGGAGACGGAGAGTGCGTTCGTAAAGTCTACTCAGTCCGCGGACCGTACCTTGATAACCAATTGTGACATTGAGTTCAAAAGAATTAACCAATTGCCAATGCGAACTGCGGACTGAGTAGACTTTACGAACGCACCCGGAGAAGTTTCATCTGCGTTAGGAGTCTGTTTTTTCTTTACTTGCAATAAAGACTCGCGAAACAAAAATGTGTCGAATATACCATATTGTCTTTCCGTTTCGAGAATATCTTCAACCGGATCAAATATATATATAAGAACCAATAATTTTCGCTGATTCAATCGGTGAAAATTTCACTATTTGAATCAGTGATTCAAATTCACTGGATAAATTAGTGACTTTTCACTGATTTCCAGTGGTATACTTATAACTGGAGGCATCAGTGACTATTCACTGATTCAAATTTAGAGAGTATGTACGTGAAACGAACGGTAGATCACAAAAACATTTTTAGAGGGTAAAAGTCGTCTTCAACTCACGCCCGTGACCCTCTAGGATAGAAAATACATGGCTTGCGAAATCTTCTCCGGCTCTCGTCAAAGTTTCTGAAATACAAATAGGTCCTGAATATCAAACGGAATGATTTTCCAGAATACGGAGACACAGATAATTCGAGCGTTTTGGTAGACGTATAAATTGGTCAAGTAAGTGTATCCACTTATCACTTACCAACATCTGCCGCGGTCAGTGGGGAACAGATAACTGCAAAATAAAATAGGTACATCATGACACTATTGTACTTTGTCAATATTTGACGCATGGCTTAGCTTTAGTAGTTATGACTTGATTATCTTCATTGGGTGACATTGTTTTGAATTTACTGTCGGAAATCCGTGTAACATTACCCGCAAGTGCTGCCAGTTGGTGTTTGAGATCTGTCACTTGATCTGAAATTTAAGTAAAGAGGACTGTGATTAAGTCGTCATTCCGCGGGGCTCGACTCGCTTGAGCTAAATTCGAACAACAAGTGAATATCTGTCATTATCGAAAATCTCTGTATCTTTAACTCACTGATGATGGTAGCCGCGGTTGGGTCGTCTCCTGAAACAAAAATCAGGATATCATGACAATACTTGACGAATCGAGTGGAACCTGACACGTTGAAAATGGTTTGAACATTCCGTGTAGCATAAAATATAGAGAATAAAATGGTTCCAAACAAACAGCATAACGTTATAAATTCGAACAACAAGTGAATATCTGTCATTATCGAAAATCTCTGTATCTTTAACTCACCGTGGAGTGCGGCAGGCGCGAATGGGTCGACTCCTGAAACAAAAATCTGGATATCATGACAATACTTGACGAATCGAATGGAACCTGACACGTTGAAAATGGTTTGAACATTCCGTGTAGCATAAAATGTAGAGAATAAAATGGTTCCAAACAAAGAGCGTAACGTTCAAAAAACACATTTTATCTATATCGTGACGACGTACGCATAGTTTTTATTTTTAACGATTCAATAAATCTTACCACCTGCAGAACATACGTGCTACAAAATGTTAAGTGTGCTGTTAAATATTTCGTGACACGATACTTGAAAACTTGATTGCTTTCGGTATACGTCCTTGAGTTCGAGTTTGGCTGTTGGAATTGAAATCAATAATTCAAATATTCTCAGTTTGAATATTGTATCCTTGTTCTATCGAGAATATTTTACTCCTTGATGCAAAAATATTTGAACGTTTATCTACAGAATAGGTTTTTTTTCACCTGTCGATGATGTGTGTGAATAATTGCAATGCTGACGTGGAAGCTATCGAACCACTTGACTCTCAATTAATTTTTTTTTTTTTACGTCCTTCTCACTTATATGTATGTATTTTCTAGCGTACCCGATTGAAATAAGTATAAGTGAGGTTTCATTGTATTGGAGAATAGAACATTCGAGCATGTGCTATCGGTCTGTAACTTACCGCTGCTGCAGCTGGCAACACCCACGCACACCAATGAGGCGACAAGAAGACAGAAGATCTTGTTCATGTTCAAGGTAGCCACTTACTTCGTTAGAAATAGGTTTCTGGTTAGAATTCGTCCGATCCGTCGTATTTATACACAGCAGAGAGACCCCCTACCACGTCGATAACTTATCGTAGGCGATGAACGAAACATTGGCCACGTATGTCGCGTGTCCAATGACATAAGGACGTAAGCGCCATTATACGACGTTTTGCTGTTTATAATGGAATAAAGTCGTATAATTTTTTTTTTTTTTACGCCAGTTGCTCTGAAAACGTTCGAAACGTATAGATCAATTGAAATTACGAGATCGAAAAATGTAATTGCAAAAGGACGTAAGTTGGGCGGATACGACCTTCTGCTTTTAACTGCGATTTCTTTCATCGAATTTTTCGAAACGACGTCGATTTCGATTTTTTTTCTGCGTTTCACGAGTTTTTACAGCTATTTAAAAAAATCGTGAAAAATAAAAAAAATCAAAATGGCGCTCACGACCTTCTGCTTTTAACTGCCAATATTTTTTATCGATTTTTTTTAAAATGATCGTTCTTTCAATTTATCTTTGATCTAGGTATACGTTTTGGCCGTTTTCAGAGCGAATGGCGTGAAAAATATCGTATGGGCCCGCCCGTAAAGTAACTATTAGGCGAGGTTATATTTTTATTACTCTCCGTTGGCTTCACCTTAGGCTCGCCTTCGGCTCGCCAGGTAAAACCAACGGCTCGTACGAAAAACATAACCTCGCCAGAAAACAGTTACTTTACGGGCATGCCACATAATATACTATTTTACGGCACAGGTATTGAAAAGCCACTTTTCGACGCCTGTTTTCGATCCGTCAAGTGGCGCTTTATACGTCTGACTTCAGATTTGACACAAAACGTCTCCGCCTCGACATGGAAAGTCTTTATAACGTAGTTCACCTCGACATGAAAAGACTTTACAAGTCGAGGTCGGACTGCGCTTGCGCAGAACTGCCTTTTGAGCCGACTGGGCACGCGGCAGAACCGTGATGGTAGATGCAGAGTTCGGATCTCAACTGGCGTCGAAGTGACTTTCAATACCTGTGCCGTAAAAAAAAAATTATACTACCTTTTGCCACCAAATTCGCGTTTTTGGCGCTTACGACCTTACACGTATGCCATTAGACACGCGATGTAACAAAGTTTGCACAAGTTTTCCTATAGTATATTGTGTGATAAGTGCGGAAAGAAGGCGATATCCGATGAGTGTGAAGTTTGTAACACGAGCGAAGGCGAGCAGCCAGCATTCAGGCGAGTTGAGTGTCGTTCACTCACGAGCCGCAGGCGAGTGCGGGATGACACGAGACGAGTGTGAATGCTGTGCGAGCCGAGCGAGTGATTCAAACTTCACACGAGGCAGATGTCGCCTATCCGCACTTATCGCACACCATATTTTTTATAACTCCTGCGGGAAAGCTTGATTTGAGATACAGACGAATAACATCTGACAGATGAGCAAATGGCCGACCATAACCAACCCGAAGTTAGGCGATAATCTAGGTTGACACATCGCTGCCGCCTGGGGCGCCACTTCGCGGACGCTTGGACGTTGCGACCGACCGATGGCGCTACTGAACGACTGACTTACTTCAAAGTGCGCATGCGTGATAGTGAAGAAATGTAGATTGCTTGAAGTGCGCATGCCTGTTGGTGAAAAAATGATGATAATGTACGATGTGCGACTGCGCGATAGTGAAGAAATATTACTTTTTTTCACTCATCTGAAAAGGGGCCCTTTCCAAACCAAACACAGGCATCGAAAATCAAGCTTTCCACGCAGGTGTTATAAAAATATCTTTCAGCACACGAGATTATGGTAATATTTGCTCATCGTCAGATGATGTTACGATTAATTCACACTTCACGTCATCCGAATTAACGGTTGACAAGAATTATTGAATCGACTTGGAAAACGTTGAGACGTGGTTAGAAAAAGTGAAGTAAGTTTTCGACCATATTTGCTACGGAGCTTTCGTTTCATTGACGAAGTTCTGTGAGGATATCAGGCGGGAGCCCCATGATGCCTATAAATTTCATCGAAATGTATTATATGAAATTATAAAATCTATTGCAAAGTGATCGTGACGTCAGAAGGGATCAGACTAACTTGGGAACTTGGAAATTACGAAGAGTGGGAAATTTGAAGATAGAGCAAATTGAACGGATAATCTTCCGAACCGAACGGTCTCTTCAAAAGATGCTCGAAAGTGGCAAAAATGTTGAAACCAATACAGAAATCGACGGATTCCATACAGTGACTTGTAATATTATATTGTGCACCGAGGGAGCAAAGGACATTTTCGCTCCCGAGCGTGTAGTTTGCTGCACGAGGAAGAGGAGAGGGAGTGAAAAGTCCTGCGACCGCGGCGCACACTGTATTTTTTATTCACCATGAACGGAAAGGTCGATTTTGCGGGAAAAACGGTGATCATTTGAGGTTATGTGGCTGAAGTGTAGCGCGGCCTGTACGGGAACTAAAATCAGGGAGGAAAGACTTACCGGTCGGTAAAACCACTGTTTGCTCCCCGAAAACAGGTAGTAAAATCGGCCTTTCGCGTTCATGTATGGAAAAAAATATATTTTTTCAGTATGAAGCGATGCTTCGGCAACAATGAAACTCACAAAACCTATGAGTCATATCATCCTAGATATTGTGTGAAATATTTATTGGAAAAAGAGGTTTCATTTGTAGAAAATAATATTTGAATTTAGGTATTCGTAGTCCACAATGCACAACTGTATGAATAAGGTACAGGCGATGATAAAACTTTATTGAATATTCAGAAGTGATGATGAATTAACGATTCAAGTACTTGCGTCAATACAATATGAATACAATATCAGACTCGACAATCGGGGTACACGAATCCCGTCATTGAAATGTCTTCTATACCGTATCTAGATACGAAATGACTCGAGATTATCGAAGGCCCGTTGATGCCATAAGGTGACTCAATTTTGAGCGGAAGAATCATGTCATGTCTTTAACCATGGAAGGGGTGCACGGGGGAGGCACCGACTCTTCTCGTTTGGATATCATTCTGAACGTCTTTCAGTTTTTGAATCGGTATTTTCGGATATTCAGTGACTAATTCTGTCGTATATCTGTATCGTAATATTTCTCACGGTATTTTGTATTTAAACATGAAAGTTACAAATTTAAACAATTATATTTCTAACGGTACGATTGTTTCCATCTTTACTATGGGGGTTACTACTCGGGCTACTACTCTGGTTACTACGGGCAACCGCGACAGCAGTATCCAAAATCAGATCGACTAGGATCTTTATTCCGCTGAATGAATTAACAATTTTGGTCAGATCAGCTCTGATCTGATTGTGGTTACCTGGAAATTAAAAGATACCTCAATAATTTAGACAATTTTCAAGTGCTAATTGAGGCGCGATATTCTAGATGGGCACAATCGTCTTCAACTCACGTCGGACTAGATCGATTCGTACAGTTTTTTCCGATTCGTCTATCATTGTTTTTTCTACCAGGGCGAGACGACCTGAAATTGGAATACAGAGGTTATGATCAAGTCGTCTTCGACTCTCACTCAGTTCTAACAACAGCTGGATGAAAATCAAGCTAGGCTTCATGTATTTTTCGAATGAGTGTCACTTACGCAAGAATCCGTTATAAATTTCGGTTCTGTCTCCTGAAAACAAAATAGGCGTATCATGACAGAGTGGAAATTCGCCAATTGACGCATGATATAATGGCAATAAGTGAAAAAAATAATGAAATATGAAGAATCAAAATAGAAAATCTAGGTCAATTAAAACTATTTCTCGACTTCACCCTGATATGTGAAGCGAACAGCAGATCACAAAAACATTTTTAAAGGGTCAAAGTCGTCTTCAACTCACCCCCGTCACCCGCTAGGATAGAATTTACAGACTCTTGGAGATAGCCTCCGGCACGCGTGAAAGCATCTGAAATAGAAATAGAGATGTCCTGAATATCAAACGGAATGATTTTCCAGAATACGGAGACAAAGATAATTCGAGCGTTTTGGTAGACGTATAAATTGGTCAAGTAAGTGTATCCACTCATCACTCACCAGCGTGTGCGGGGTGAAGCTGGGAATGGATACCTGCAAAATAAAATAGGTACATCATGACACTATTGTACTTTGTCAATATTTGACGCATGTCTTAGTAGTTATGACTTGAATTCATTGGGTGACATTGTTTTCAACTTACTGTCGGACATCTGTTCAAAAGTACCCGCAAGTCTTGCCAGTTGGGCTTGGACATCTGCCACGGCAGCTGAAATTTAAGTTGAGCTAAATTCGAATAACAAGTGAATATCTGTCATTATCGAAAATCTCTGTATCTTTAACTCACTCCTGATGGCAGCCTCGGTTGTGTTGACTCCTGAAACAAAAATCAGGATATCATGACAATACTTGACGAATCGAGTGGAACCTGACATGTTGAAAATGGTTTGAACATTCCGTGTAGCATAAAATGTAGAGAATAAAATGGTTCCAAACAAATAGCATAACGTTATAAATTCGAACAACAAGTGAATATCTGTCATTATCGAAAATCTCTGTATCTTTAACTTACTGTTGGTGCTGCGACCCGCGGGTGGGTCGGTTCCTGAAACAAAAATCAGGATATCATGACAATAGTTGACGAATCGAGTGGAACCTGACATGTTGAAAATGGTTTGAACATTCCGTGTAGCCTAAAATGTAGAGAATAATATGGTTCCAAACAAAGAGCATAACGTTCAAAAAACACCCCAGATAACAAAATGTCTGCACAGTGCGCGCATCGCGTACACACGCGTGCGATTTAAACCACACGGCATGCGTTCAGAGGATGATACAGATGCGTCCACATTTGATGTACATAACGCACGCACGTCGTGTTGCCGCACGCGTGCGAGTAGCATGCGTAGCATGCACGTTATGCGACCGTAATCAGGGTTTAAAAATATTGTTATTGGCCGGTTCCATCTCAAATCAGGCAGCCAGGTGGGGACGAAAAATGCAAACGATCCGAAAAAAATGTACGTCATTCTTCAACGAATTTGAGGAGACCCGTATTTTTTTATTTTGCTGTAAACAAATTTGGTCCGCCCGTACGGCTATTTTGATTTTTTGACAAAAACGCCTTTGTACGAATCTCGAAAATTTCGTTTTTCGTTCAAACTGCCGTAACTTTCCAACCAATAGACGGATTTGAGTCATTTTTTTTTCAAAATGTGCGTATTTCTGTCTTCTTTGAGGCGGTACGAAGATGATGATGATCGGTTGAAAAATGCCAAAGTTTCTCGACATAAAGTAAAAGAATGTGAAGAAATTCAACCACGATTTTCGGCAATTGCATATTTTTCGATTCGATCGCTGATTTTTTTTCGAATAGTCCACAAAAAGCACTAACTTCTCGCGCGAGTTTCGTTTGCCGCCAAGCTCCTTGAAAAAAGTTATGATTTTACAAATATCCCGAATTTTCATTGAAATTATGAAGCCTACCTATTAAAGGAACCACAGGGGTATGAAAATATGTAATATTTATTTGAGTATGCAGTGAAGGTGCGGCCGGTTTCTGCTTCCTTTTTCCAAACGTGCATCTTTTGTATCCCTTTTATTGGCTTGACACTTTTCCATTCTTTTTCTTTTTTCTGCGCACTTTGTGCTAGCGCGGGTGATGCATTTTCGCCCGCACGACGTGATCCGCACGTCGGGATGATTTCGTGCGTCGCGCGATTGTTATCTGGGACATTTTATCTATATCGTGACGACGTACGCATAGTTTTTATTTTTTACGATTCGATGAATCTTACCACCTGCAAAACATTCGTGCTACAAAATGTTAAGTGTGCTTTTAAATATTTCGTGACACGATACTTGAAAAATTGATTGCTCTCGATATACGTCCATGAGTTCCCGTTTGGCTGTTGGCATTGAAATCAATAATTCAAATACTCTCAGTTTGAATATTGTATCCTTGTTGTATCGAGAATATTTTACTCCTTGATGCAAAAATATTTCTACGTTTATCTACAGAACAGGTTTTTTTCACCTGTTGATGATGTGTGTGAATAATTGCAATGCTGACGTGGAAGCTATCGAACCACTTGACTCTCAATTAGTTTTTTTTTACGTTATTCTCACTTATATGTATGTATTTTCTAGCGTACCCGATTGAAATAAGTATAAGTGAGGTTTCATTGTATTGGAGAATAGAACGTTCGAGCATGTGCTATTGGTCTGTAACTTACCGCTGTCAACACCCACGCACACCAATGAGGCGACGAGAAGACAGAAGATCTTGTTCATGTTGAAGGTAGCCACTTACTTCGTTAGAAATAGGTTTCTGGTTAGAATTCGTCCGATCCGTCGTATTTATACACAGCAGAGAGACCCCCTACCACGTCGATAACTTAACGTAGGCTATCGATTTCGATTTTTTTTTTGCGTTTCACGAGTTTTTACAGCTATTTAAAAAAATCGTGAGAAATAAAAAAAATCAAAATGGCGCTCACGACCTTCTGCTTTTAACTACCAAGATTTTTTATCTAATTTATTTAAATGGTCGTTCTTTCAATTTATCTTTGCGTTTTACGAGTTTTTAGAACTATTTGGAAAAATCATGAAAAATTTAAGAAAAAAAATGGTGGATACGACCTTCTGTTTTTAACTGCGATTTCTTTTATCAAATTTTTCGAAACGACGTCGATTTCGATTTTTTTTTTTGCGTTTCACGAGTTTTTACAGCTATTTGAAGAAATCGTGAGAAATAAAAAAAATCAAAATGCCGCTCACGACCTTCTGCTTTTAACTACCAAGATTTTTTATCGAATTTTTTTAGATGGTCGTTCTTCCAATTTATCTTTGCGTTTCACGAGTTTTTACAGCTATTTGAAGAAATCGTGAGAAATAAAAAAAATCAAAATGCCGCTCACGACCTTCTGCTTTTAACTACCAAGATTTGTTATCGGATTTCTTTAAATGGTCGTTTTTCCGATTTATCTTTGCGTTTTACGAGTTTTTACACCTATTTGGAAAAATCATCAAAAATCATGAAAAAAATATAATACGACGTTTTGCCTTTACGTTGTTTTTTAATTTTCCTTGAAAATTGTAATGGAAGAACGACGTATCCGCCAAACTTACGACCTTTTGCACTTATTATATTTTTCGATCTCGTAATTTCAATTGATCTATACGTTTTGACCGTTTTCAGAGCGAATGGCGTGAAAAAAAAAAATATACGACCTTTTGCCACCAAAATCGCGTTTTTGGCGCTTACGACCTTATGCCATGAGACACGCGATATACATAGACATGGCGGCCTAAGTGTGACGCGTGACAACGTGACGTTGCATTCGAAATTTGATAATTTCCAATTGATGTTCACAACCACCTGACGTTGATTCTATCATTGTCATGCTTCTCGAAAATTGTTTTTATTCGTCACGCACCCATCTGTCATGGATATTCGTCAAGGTTTAATCTGAGGAAGCTTCCTTATTCCTGCCGATATCGATTATCGTCCCTGCTGGCAAGCATTCTTAGTTACATTCGTGTGATCAGGGTTGCCTATCCCCGATTCTGACGGTGTTGACCACTGATATATATACGGCCGAAAACCAACGATGTTAGGTTATGTCACCAAACAGCGTGACAGATCGTCCACTGTATGTACTACGTGTGTAAGACAGAGAACGAACACCTACTTCTGTCTCTCTCGGAGCTTACTCTCGGGTTGCAGTGAACCTAGCGGTCAACTCGTGAAATAGAGCATTTTTGCCTCGCTAAGTGAGACCGCCTGGATGAGAGAGTTCCCAGACCTGTATACAAGACCGTGACCGTAGGCAACGAACAAGAGAAGATAGATCGCGGCAGGCTTTTGTTTTCTCGAACTACGCGGTAGGGAACAAAAGAATAACGACGAACGAAGCCTAAAATCGTTGAAATTCGAATTCTCACGGTGTTGAATGTAGAATAGATAGCGAAGAGAAGCTTCTAGAGCGAATAAGTCGAGGGTCTGGGATAAATAGAAACAAAATCGATACACGTTCACCGAATCCTCGATGCTGGCTGGCAGAGAGGAAAATCGAGAATATTCGGCGACCGGCAGGCACCAAGATGTCGTTCCTCGTGCGGAGCAGAGCGGAGCGATGGAGAGAAGAAGGATCCTTCTTCTTCTTCTTGATCCTTAGTGGTTATATCCTCGTATGCCGTTTATAGGCGAGGCAAGTACCAAATGTGAGAAGAAGGATCCGTTCGTCGCGCGGCGGTCTCGATCGTGTCGAGCACGGCGAGCGGACGGCGGTAGGTCGCGTTCGGCGATTCTGATTGGCTGCTGAACCGCTGAGTAGGAACTCAGCTGTTTCCCGACTCTCGCGACGCGGCGGGGCGGGGCGCCCCGCAGTTTCATGCTCATAGGAGTCGGGATTTACCCACTGGCCATACATACGCGGGATTTTGGCTGTCTACGCTCTCTCGACTCACCCGACTCCTCGAGCCGCAGAGAATGTCGGGACTCGAGTGTCCGAATCCATCTAGCGGCCACCGAGGGCACCGAGGGAGTCTCGACGAACCCGCGACTCGCCGGGTACTCGAACTCGGTCGGTATTTCTTTTCACTCGATGGATATACAACGAATAAATAATTGAATCGGCGAATAGACGCGCCAGGTCTCATATTTCGATCTCCTACGTCATCACCACCTCCGATTCCATCTAGCGGCGACCGAGCGAGTCTCGATGAACCCGCGACTCGTTGGATAATCAAACTCGGTCGGTAACGACGTCTACTCTGTGGAAACATACAATAAACAAAATAGCAACTGAAATCACGTCTATAGAGTCCCTAATAAATTATGAGGATCTATTATTGTTAACTTTACACTGTTTGACTTTGAATACCAAATAAAAACAAATCAACACGACATCTTTTGTTTTTGTTTAAATTATTTAGCCCGCCACTTGACTCGAACCGCGTAAAGTGGCGAGATTTATCTTTAGATTTGAATATGAAGTAAAGAAGTAGAGATATACACATAATTTATGTCACATTCTTCGTTATAAACACGCAATATTATCATTATTATTATTCAAATTCTTTTCTTTTTTTTTTCTTTTTTCTAGTAGTTACATCATAATTTTAGTTATTATATTCACAACACAAAGATTAGGAAAGAGAAAAAATTAAAAAACGAAATGAAACAATTTTTCTTATTATTATAACTAGATATTTTCTTGTTTATAATAATAAATCGATAATAATTGTGATGATTACAGATAAAACGTAGTAATACTCTTTCAACTCCTCGTCTTTCCTCTTTTCAGAAGAATAATAATTATAATTTATTATATATTATGTGAAATAATAATAACAACGATAGAAAAAGAAGATAAAACATGTAACAATACATTGTATGTAAAAAATAATAATAAACGAGATGTAATCAACAATCAACCGATTACAAATAGTTATAACAATTTTCATTTATTCATTCTATCATATATTTCTTCATCCTTTCACATGATATTTATAAATTGATATTGTGATGCATCAACTATCACACTCATTATTATTTATTAGCTTATTTATTAATTATTTTTTGTATACTTTTTATTTTAGAAAAACTGTGTAACTTTATTATGTAAATGGAATTCGAGTTGCCTATTACGAAAGTTTATTTATAATAATGCTTCTGTATTTTTTTATTCTTTCCTTTTTGTTTCATTTCATTCTCATTTTCATTTTCCTTCTCCCTTTTCACTAGTGAAATATATATAAAAATATTAAAATATACATACATACATAAAGCTTTTCAAAGTGTATTTAAATATCTGTGTTTGTGTGTGTAAATTTGTTTGTGTTTCTTCTTTAATACTAATTAATTTAATATTTTTCTTTTTTGGTTTTCTTTCACGCGATGCAATCAATAATTATTACCAACTATATTACGAAAAACAAAATAAAAATAAATTATATGAAAAATCTAACATCTAACTACTCTCAATATTTATCCATTCATTTTTTTTTTTTTTTTTGTTCACTCAAAAAATTATATTCACAAAAGCATTTCAATCGACTTGATTAGTTTCTTTTAATACCTATAAGTTTATATATTATTATAGTCAATATATATTATGATTTATTTATACATAATGTAATGTGATATAATACCCGCAATCATTTCATTCATTCGTAGCTAGCTATTTGATTGTATTATCGTACTTAAAATTAATTATACTAAAAGCAGAGAGAAGAACGGAGAATAAAAAAATATACAAACTTCTTTCAAATTCATTATCAAAGAGAAAGAAACAGAAATCAAATATTTATTACAATTTTTGTAATTTTTGTTTCGTCTATTTTTCTTATCTTTCTGCTGTTAATTTTTCTTTATTTACTGTATTTCTTTTTTTTTTTACTACTAACTAAAATTCGATCAATGAAATTTCGTTTTACCTTATCGCGAATGATTATAATAACAATAATAGCAATGATATACCAGAATATTGTTAATTAATCGGTTAGTTTAATCAATCAATTCTTTTCTTCACCGAAATTCTATTCTTTTATCATAATTTCAGCTAAATTTGCTGTTCAATTAATTCTGCTCCTGATTTAAACAATCTTAACGATACTAAATACCACAAGAAAACAAATATTGGAAGAATCAGTTGAATATAATAACAAAAAAGAATTTAGAAGCTAAAAAAAAAAGACTAATTTACGTTTACTTCCAATTATTGTTCGATAATCTTAGTATTTATGAATTGTTTCTTCGTTTTTTCTTTTTATCTACTATACAAGACTTAGCAGACTCAAGTTTGGTAGTTTATTTTTTTATAATTAAAATCTAAGCCGCCACGATCGACTTATTTATTTATTTTTTTAAATTCTACTATATTCAATCGCCTAACATTTTCCAATATTCATCATCATAAATAAATTAACGGATCGATGACCTTTCTTTCTTAAAAATCAATTATACACACAATGATTATTAACGAACTATTATTATCATTATCACTATCGTTAGACTCCTAGTCGAATTTGATTCTTTTACTAAATTCTTCCTGTTGTTTTTCTCTCCACGCCTTTTTCGGTTTTATCCTCTTCAGCTGACCGTCCCTGCAGAGAAGAAACAAAAATATTACAATACAAAGATAGGATAAAAATTATTCGAAAATCGCTCTAAGAATCTCCGATAAGTTGCAAAATCCGCGCCAATCTTTTTAGCGACAATTTTTTATTTTTTATATTCACCACTGAAGATCGACGAGGCCTCCTTGTCTCGCGATCACGGCCTTCACTCTGTTCGCAAAGTCGATCGCCGTCTCGCCGTCCTGTCTGTACATCGGGGGCAAGTACCACACGTCGCAAACGATCGCCCAGCTGCTCATCATCATGTACAGATATTGTATCATCGAGTATTTGCTACTGTTCCAAAAAGCGTCTCCGAACTTTGGATCGTACTGTAAAAGGAGGAAATTAGAATGCTTGAGACTTTGAAATCATTAAATTTGTCGATTTTGGACGAATTTCAAACTTTTAGCAATCATATTCGATAATCCGAGAGAATTTCATCAAATTTTCATCAGAATTTCACATAAATTCAATCAAAATTGATTTAAAAAAGTTAGAACGCTTCAGACGAGCAAAATTATCAATTTTAAATCATTAAATTTGTCAATTTTGGTCAAGTTTCAATCTTTTAGCGATCAAATTCGATAATCCGAGAGAATTTCATCAAATTTTTAAAAGAATTTCATATGAATTCAATCAAAATTGATTTAAAAAAGTTAGAATGCTTCAGACGAGCAAAATTATCAATTCTAAATCATTAAATTTGTCAATTTTGGACAAGTTTCAATCTTTGATCGATCATATTCGATAATCCGAGAGAATTTCATCAAATTTTCATCAGAATTTCACACAAATTCAATCAAAATTGATTTAAAGAAGTTAGAATGCTTCAGACGAGCAAAATTATCAATTCTAAATCATTAAATTTGTCAATTTTGGACAAGTTTCAAACTTTTAGCGATCATATTCGATAATCCGAGAGAATTTCATCAAATTTTCATCAGAATTTCACATAAATTCAATCAAAATTGATTAAAAAAAGTTAGAACGCTTCAGACGAGCAAAATTATCAATTTTAAATCATTAAATTTGTCAATTTTGGACAAGTTTCAAACTTTCATCGATCATATTCGATAATCCGAGAGAATTTCATCAAATTTTCATAAGAATTTCACAGAAATTCAATCAAAATTGATTTTAAAAAGTTAGAATGCTTCAGACGAGCAAAAGTATCAATTTTAAATCATCAAATTTATCAACTTTGGACAAGTTTCAATCTTTGATCGATAATATTCGATAATTCGAGAGAATTTCATCAAATTTTCATCAGAATTTCACATAAATTCAATCAAAATTGATTTTCAAAAGTTAGACTGCTTCAGACGAACAAAATTATCAATTCTAAATCATTAAATTTGTCAATTTTGGACAAGTTTCAATCTTTGATCGATCATATTCGATAATCCCAGAGAATTTCATCAAATTTTTATCAGAATTTCATATGAATTCAATCAAAATTGATTTAAAAAAGTTAGAATGCTTCAGACGAGCAAAATTATCAATTCTAAATCATTAAATTTGTCAATTTTGGACAAGTTTCAAACTTTTATCGATCAAATTCGATAATCCGAGAGAATTTCATCAAATTTTCATCAGAATCTCACATGAATTCAATCAGAATTGATCAACTTTTCCCTAAACTCTTTCCAAAATGAATTTTCCAGTGAAAAGAAACCGAGAATCAATTCTGTCTGAATCATTGCCAGTGAAATTAGGAATTTTCAGTCCGACGGAGGCAGTTTTTCGTCTCTTGAATCGTCAACATTCGATTCACCTTTATAGCGACTGGATATATGACGCCTCCGACCTCGAAGCTCCCCTTCTTGAACTGCATCACGGAGGTGTTATTGATGCACGTGCCCTCGGGGAATATCAGAATCGGTGGGTTCGCAGGATCCGAAACGTGCTGCTTCAGTCTGCGATCAAAGTTTGATTAGACAATTTAATATTCGTTATCAAGTTTCTTCGAAGACCGAGTCAATCACCTCTTCGTAACGGCTTCTCTGTCCTTGACCTCCGATCTCTCGAACCAAATGTGAGGCGAAGCTCGAGCCAAGGCTCTTTGAAGAATTCCCAAAAATCCTCCGTGTCTTTGGCCGATCTGAGTAATCGATATTATCGTCAGGGATATCAAACGTGCATAAATTATCAAGCGGAACAACATTTGTACAAAAAACATAAACACAAGATAGAAAATAAACGAGACATTGAGAAAAGCGATGCCAAAAAGCGTGGAGATTGATTAAAAAGTTTTGTTAGTCGAAAATAAAATAGAATTGAAGTAATTGTCGTTGTTAATTTGTAAAAAATGGAATCAATTATCGTCCATTTACCAATGAATAACAGTTATCGCGCATGAGAACTAGTACGTCGATGGGGGAAGTGTGATTTGCCACGCAAATGCCTCTTAGAGGTCGATTCTCGACGTTGTGGTAGTTGATAACCGAGGAAAGAGCGCTGGACAGTACGCCGAAGCACATTATCGACACTCTGTGGTTCAGCCATCTTTTGAAACTGCCCTCCGGCACGTATCCAACGACGGCGGTACACGCCGTCAGCCACATCACCTGGAATCCCCTTCGCAAATCAGCCTCGGCACAATAGCAACTCTGTTCTTTCTCTCGTTCCGCCAATTACTCATCAAACATACACGTGACGAAATATCTACACAAGTTTCATGAAAAGCGATAAACACGTGACTTCTTTGCGCACAAATAATCAGGCTTTGCCCACCCCCAAGTGGCTTTTGTAGTTTCGTTCATTATTATTTTCTTTACCAACGAGAAGGACGTCTGAGTCGACAACAGTCCGACGTCGATAACCGACGTGTGATTAGCGACGCATACCCCACCTCCCTTCGGTTTAAATTCTTCATTGTGAACGGTAACTACTGCTGACAATGATCGAGAGATCATTCTGAACGCTATCAGAAAAGCGCGGCTGCTTAGCCACCGCTTTATCAATCCGTCCGGCAAGAAACCGATTACAAAGGTCGACATTACCAGCCAGGACACCTACGGCACCCTGCGTGTTAGTTAACGCCAAGACCTTCGATTATACGAGGGATAAATCACATTTTTGCTAGCGATTCACCCCTCGGAATTATAGTTGAGGTCCAGATTCGTCGGATCTCGACGGCTCTTACCCCGATGAAGCAGATCAGTATCCTCAGAGGCAGAAGGAAGCAGTATCTCATCAGGAAACCGAACATCCATATCACCGTCAGACGCCACGAGATGAACTCGTACTGTCTGTTGGTTCGGGTCAGGAGATTCCAGTTCTGTGAATACAATTAATTCGTCGTTGATAATTCTGTCGAATAATTGAAACGTTCCGAGTTCTTCCGACAAGATAAAATGGTAATAAAACAGTGATAAATATTCACTCTTTAGAAATTTTATTGCATCGAAGAATTGAAAGAAATGAATATGAATAAATTATCTTGAATCGAATAAAGCCTGAAACGACTTGATCAGCCTATTCAAATTCAAAAGACCTCACCTTCAGTTCCTCCGCCTCGAATACAGAAGTGACTTCGTCTTCGATGATCGCCTCAACTCCAGCCTTGATGTAGTCGAAGCAAGTCGAGGTATCAAACTCGCGTTTGAGGGTCTCGAACGAATCTTCTCGGGGCAAAGTCGTCTGGAAAGGGCACAGAAAAAGATACAGTTGAAATCTACGGGTTCGTTTTTGTTGATTATCGACGAATATTCACCTCTTTGTTGCCGTTGACTTCGAGCATGTTCCCGTAGGAGTTGACAGCCGGCTGATTAATGACGAGATTGTTCTTCTGGTTCGTTTCCGGCTCCGGGACCATGATCAGCTCCTTGGATCTGGCGATGACCGAATTGCCCAATACTCCGTTCTGCTTTTTTTCCGCGGCGGTAAACTTGCGCTGAATTTTAGCAGCTGCGGTCTCGTCTTCGACATTTTCGTCCTCGCTCTCGTCAGGCTCCCAATTTCTGTTGCTTTTCCTAACTTTCTCGATATTTTGTCTCCCGTACTGAAGAAATACATTGAATTGATGTCTGTTTTTTTTTTTATTGGAACGTTTGTTTCGCAAGCGATGATTAATTACTCCAGTTCTCGCGAAAGTTGCATAAGCCAGGCAAATTACGATTCCATTACGTCAGCGCGGAGAATGTTACGCGAAGAAAATGCAACGGCGACAAAAAGATGAGTTCGATAAAATAGAACAAAGCGAAGTTACAACACCGCGCGCTTCTCATCTTGTAAGTTCACGATACGGACAGCGACTTAGTCGCTCGTCAAGATATCGAGTGACAATTGTCGACAAATTAACTAAAAAGAAACGTGACACATGTTCTGAAATGTGATTCTTGAATACGAGAATCGCTTACGGTGTGAAATTCGCTATGCCGAACCGACGTGCTCTTTAAATCGAGCAAAGGTCTCGACTCGGTGAAATTTAAAGACCTTTAGAGCCACAGAGGTCAGTTAATTTAAATATTTAAACAGTTTCCTTCCCAGACTTTGGAACCCTGAGGGGAAAATAAATTCGACGATGAGTCGCTTTCGGGACTCGTCAAAGTTTTCGCCACAACGGTATCAAAATCTCAACAATTTCGATACGTGAGAATTTAGTAAATCTCGTTACAAAGTTCAATCTGATAACTAGTATCTAGACAGTTTCACCTGGAGAAGCAGTTCAATAAACTTTTCTTAATCTACTTCAAGAACCACGTGACTTATCGACGATAAGAAGGCTTCTCTTATCCAGATGCGAGCGTCTATTATTCCATCGGACGAAACTTCGGAACCCTGATAACGCAGTTATGCGATGCGTGAATAGAAAACGAAGGTCAATGATGGGAATAAAGCTTCCTGGATCTATCGACGACCGATAACAACAAAAAAAAAAGGGTGCAGATGCGGATGCGTATCCAGAGGAACGTTGAACGACTGCAAATCGCACGTGTCTATCAGCTGATGCTGCTTATCGCGTTATCATTAGGTATGCATGTATGCGGTGATATTGTTACAAATGTATGAATTGTGTTCGGTGTGTATAGTCGATCGGACAAAACTCGTCTGTTCAGAGAGAGGCGGAGCGGAGGTGGCCTGAGGTGTGCGACGATGGAAATTATCAGACGTCGCGGTCGTTGAAAAACGATTTAATTGAGACGATTATTGAAAGATTGATATCAACGTCGCCGTTGAGACTGGATCAAAATACGTGCATATCTAGTAGAAAAATAATTACCTATACGCGTGACCTTTGTTCACATGGAGATTACATAAATTGTTGAATAAAAAAAAAAAAAGAAAATGATGTGTTACGTGAAAGATTTTGATATCATAATTTTTTCTTTTTTTGTTCAACTTTTCAGAACAAAAAAAAAATTTTTTAAAAAACATTAATCGTACATCGATCGAAATAGAAAGAAAAACAGAATAATAAAAATATGAAATTGATTCGACATATTAAGTTTATTTATTTATTTATTTATTTATTTATTTTTTGATACGTTATTAGATTGTCAGTGAATAGTACTCACCTCGAATATAGCGAGTAATATTTTAACGTAGAGTCTCCTAACACCCAACGATTTGCCGATTGATGCCAGGAATAATATGGCCAGTAGAAACATAAGAAACGGTGTTAATAGTAGAGAGAAACCGAACGACACAACCGACCACAGCAACGCCATTTTACTTACTGAAGTCAAGAGACAAGAGACAAGCTAGCATATTCACTTGCACCCTCACTCACTCGGCACTCGATGAAGTTTGGAGCCGTTGTCTAATGTCTCGTCGCGATCTTCGACTGTCTCGAGTTTAGTCGACTGACTCACCACTCACGCGTATGTAGGTATGTTCATATTCCTACGGGGAATCACCAACAAAAGACAGACGATGAGAGACCGGTCATTATCATTGGTCGTAGAGCGATCGCGTCGCCGTGACGTCATCGGGCTCTGTCGACGACGCAGGGAATTTTAAAGCGGGAAATTCAAATGGGAGAAGGGTTTGAGGCGCCGATTTATTAACGAGAGCAGAGTATAAATACATTTCATCGAAGTGTCAGGAAGAAAAACCATCGGGAATATTATTGATGAATTTCTTATTCAGCGGATCACCGAGAAACGTCCGAATCGGTCCATCATTCGTCAAAGAACGACCGATAAACGGTTAAAAATCGTAATACGTATGCATATACAGGGTGAATTTGTAACGATTCGTTGATCTGAAGTTGGCTAGAATCGAAAAATGGGCATTCGGACGCTTTCATTGGTTCCGAAATGTCTGAAAGATTGTTTCACGATTCTAGCCAACTTCGGATCAACCGGTCCTCGGGGATTCACCCTGTATGTGTATTGAACGTTTGAAAAACAAAAGTACAAGAAATAAGAAAGGAACTTTGATTTACGTTTTTTTTCTGTATAAAAATTGTATCAATTGGTATGAATTATCTATATTCATTTATTCAGGAAATGTTTATGTAAAGAATGATGATGATTGACGAATAAATGAGAAAAAAAAAGACACAAAGAAATAATAAGCGGATTGAATATATGTATAGGAATACATTATTTTTGTTTCTATCTCTCGTCTCGATTGCATTTTATTGCAATAATTCACTGTATGAAGAATGATGACGGTGATGAAGATGATCAGATTGATGAATGAATTAATGAAAAACAAGACAAAAAAAGAATAATGAGTTCGCTGAAAATTATCGCAAATTTTGATAATTATTGAGGCTCGCTTATCATAACTTCATGCATTGTTCGGAATTTTTTTTAACAGTTAAACGAATAATATTATAGTTTATTGTAATAATAATAAAAACATATATAATAATAATAATAATAATAACATATAATAATAATACGGACAATCACAACAACAATGACAATAATAATAGTAAAATAAATAATAATAATAACATATAATAATAATAAAAATAATTAGCAGCGACCACCCGCTCCATTATCTCAAATTGCCTC
>JAEUYN010001796.1:0-141653 GCA_018257835.1 Euura lappo
CCAACTATTTCACGAGTGGATACCCCCTCGAGAAACTTGTAAGCGGAGCTCTCGACTGGAAAAGCAGCCAGTTTCGCGTTCGGAGAATTGATTTGGAGTGAAAAGGTCACTGAAAACTTGTAAGCGGAGCTCGTTGACTGGAAAAGCGGCCACTTTCACGTTCGGAGAATTCTTCAAAAATTGGGATAGGGGCCGTGCATAAATGACGTCACCATGAATTCTGCCTTTTTTGACCCCCCCTCCCCCCATGTCACACCAAGTCACAAAGTTTGGACCCCCCCCTCCCCAAGGTGACGTCACAAAACTTGCACATACCCCCCCTCGGGCGGGCTTTTCAAATTTGAGACAGAGTTTTTTGACTGAATATTGAAGAAAAATGAAAATTTCGAAATGTGACGTCACATTTGCGTGAACCCCCCCCTCCCCATGTCACAAAACGTCACATTTTCGGTGACTCCCCCCCCCCCTTGAGTGGTGACGTCATTTATGCACGGCCCCATAGTACGTAAATCCGGGCGAAATGATTCCTGTGGGCCGAATCGCAATGACTCAGGGACAACGATTGTGGCACGCCTAGGATGCGCGGAATAGGCCATCGACGAAACACCTGTAATAAATAGCACGAGATGCGTCGTCGGTTGCCTATTTCGCGCATCCTAGGCGCGGCAGATTAACCCTGGGAACAAATATTATAACTCCTGTATGTAGTACTGCACGTAACATGTCCTGTGAATGATCGGAGGTTTGTTAGGATTGTTGGTTCAATGAAAAAGCAATGACAATGTTGTGTACTTGCAAAAAGTAGTGAAATCTAACACAAAAACATCGTAGATGTAAAAAAAGCCGCCAAGTACCCACGCAAAAATGAGCAAAACTTATCGCCAGTCTCTGTCGTGAAATCAAGAAAGAAACCAAGCACCGAGCGTACCCCTTCGATTTCTCAGCAAGTCTACGTCGTCAAGTCGGAGTTTCGTGTGAGGATATCGAAACATCATTCCAAGAGCTACGTACTTGGCGGGCACATTCGGTTTCTTAGAGCTATACGGACAACCCGCTTCATTTTGTCTGATAATCGCATTTCGAATACGATAGGAATACTATTAAAATAAAAAAAAATAAAACTAGTAATTCCCCACAATCATCGCATAGTATAATAAGTATTGTACGTGTACCTAATCATGTACATCACTTTATAGGAGTAAATACCTTCTTCAATAATCGTTGACGTTCCACTGTCAATGCATTATCAGATCAGACCCAAAACTCTTGAATCACCATACATACCGCGAGTAACCCTGTATGCTGGCCACTAGGTGCGCCTGAAGCAGGCAACCAAACGTACGTACCATAAGAATTAGCACGTGCCGTACATACGGTTTCCCGCTTCAGGCGCACTTAGTGGCCAGCATACAGGGTTATACTCGCGGTACTTATGAAGCCAATAACCTGTCTAGAGTAAGTTCTCCTATGATTGGTAACTTACCGTGAAACTTGAGTATGTAGTCCATAGTGGGGAAATAAACGCATCCGCTTCCAATACGGTCGAATCAAGAAAACCCCACCTTGTTACTTTAATATGAACCTAAAACTCACAGCAACGGATACACGTGAATGCTGTAACTAGTGTAGAATATGACTGTTCCATATAAACATGAATATGAAATCTGTACATTATGTTGTGAAGGGGTTTCAGATCGATCTATTAAAAGATAATTCATGTGTTAATTCCGTTTATAGTTTTTGTTTATAAAGTCTATTTCATTTTCATTGTAGATTTAATTCAGAGTTTGTATATTATTCGCTAATTGGTGTTTTCAAATCCTCAGAACTAGTAAACAACGAGCAGATGTTTTGAGGATTATTGTGAATTAAGAAGTTGAGAAGGAAGGAGTTTTTGTATAATTTATAAAAGAGAATAAAGAACTTTTACAACAAGAAAATAGTTTTTGAAGATCGTTGATTGCTGCTACTAGTAGAGCTTGAACAGATTTCTTCAATAAATTAACTTCTCCTTGATTTGAGGCATCAAACAAGAGATCGTGTTTTTCGGTCAGCAAGAAGTCTCCAACCTGGATTTGAGAGAATTTCTTCTATCGATCACGATTGTTCTTCTCTGAATAAAAATTCAAGGACTTCTCCAAGAAACATCAAGAACAAAATCAAAACATTCACAAAACCTTTTCTGAAGAACCATATAATTTTTATAACTAAATTTGAACAAACAACATCTGGGAATTCCTCCCATCACAATGTACACGCAGAAGAAGGATCGATTACAGTACTCAAAAACCAATTAACCGCGTATCACGCCATTCTCGTATTCTACCGAAAATATTGCGTTATCATGGTGGCGACAGGGCGGGAAAACCTGGAAAACCTGGAATAGTCAGGAATTCCAATAGTCGGGAAAAGTCAGGGAAAAGTCAGGGAATTCCACTGAGCCACAGGGAATTATTCT
Organism: Euura lappo; assembly: GCA_018257835.1. Classification (NCBI taxonomy): domain Eukaryota; kingdom Metazoa; phylum Arthropoda; class Insecta; order Hymenoptera; family Tenthredinidae; genus Euura; species Euura lappo. Next base: position 2,459 of record JAEUYN010001796.1, read on the forward strand.
TGATGTCACTATTTTTGTAATTACTACATTCAGTCAGGCCTCTTAACTATTTGAATCTCGTTTGTGAAGACAATAATTTTTTATCTGCCTCCTTTTTCCTTGATATTTCATCAGATTCGCTGAGAAAAAGAGTAGGGAAAAATTTATTTTCGGGCGGGAAAAGTCAGGGAATTTAATTCCACCTAAATTGTCGCCACCATGGTTATTCATTAGCTTTTGAAGCATAAACATTCGTAATCATGTATTAGTACGACAAGATCAGCGCGTGCGAGTTGACGGAAGTGCTGTAGAGCGGGCGCCTTCAGGCGCCCGGTCGCAAGCACGAACGTCAACTCGCACGCGCTAATCTTTCAAGTAATGCGACAAATTCATCCTTCAAGACCGAAAGATGAATTATTATTCAGTATGAATATAAGCAATGTTATCTCTCAATCGGAAATAAGCCAGTCAACGTAAGATTCATGACATGTATGTCCACCGACCGGAAGCGTAGCACTTCGATACATCCATCAGCCACAAGGTACCGATACTAAAAATTACTATTCACAGCTTGAAAGAACTATTATCAGACAAACAACCAAACCACAGCATAAAAATGCGAGTAGTTGTGTACTATCGATCAATCAATTTTTGATGGTAATTTGACGAATAAAAACAATATGGAGCACAACAGTTGAAATGGACAAATGGTTCGCAAAATACGTTAGAATATTGTCAATTTGAAAATGAAACAACAAATACACAGGAAAAAAAACAACCGAATGTGCCCGCCAAGTACGTAGCTCTTGGAATGATGTTTCGATATCCTCACACGAAACTCCGACTTGACGACGTAGACTTGCTGAGAAATCGAAGGGGTACGCTCGGTGCTTGGTTTCTTTCTTGATTTCACGACAGAGACTGGCGATAAGTTTTGCTCATTTTTGCGTGGGTACTTGGCGGCTTTTTTTACATCTACGATGTTTTTGTGTTAGATAGCATTTTGCATGACTTTTACGGTAGCTGCGTCGTTTTGATTTACAGGATCGGATAAATTCACCAGTCGCTTGTTATCCATATCATACTGCCCGTCCGGGGTAATTTTGAATCCCACTCCAGGAGGACCGCGGTTACTAACGGTCCCACTCGTTTCCAGTTGTCGTCCAAACACGTCAACGCTCATCGTGGAAATGATCACACAACCGAAGATTATTGATTAATAAATGATTCCCGCTTCGCGTAATTCTTCGATGACGGACATTATTTCGTTTGAATGACTTGAGTTGCCTGCTGCCTGAGACGCCAAGAGTAATCGAAGACGTTCAACCAGCTCATTCGGATCATCCCAAAAAACGTATTCCTGTCTAACTCCTGGCTGTGCAACCATAGTCTGTGGTAGTAGACCTTCACCCTTACGTTTTTTTCATTACAGAACCAGTTGTTGGCAATTCACCGTTACGTTTTCTCATCGCAAGACTAGTTTTGAGTAATTCGCCATTACGTTTTTTCATTGCAGGGCTAGTTTTGTATGTATGTATGTATGTTTATTTCATTCGCCCATGGGACAAGTCCCCTAGGGCGTGCAGAGTAGGTAAAGCAGCAGTACAAAAATTATAAAAACTAGATAATAATACAAAAATAATAATAAATAAATAATAATAATACTAACCTAGCAAAGTAATAATAATTAATGACAAGTAGGTATAAAGTGTTCGTACTATAAAGCAGGGCCGTTAAGAGCAAGCAAGCAGCCGAGAAGGAATTGACACACAAAACAGGAAAACAGAAGCAAAGAATAGCAAATTAAGAGAGAGCATCAAACGCACATCGCTCCAGCTCTAGAAGATGTGCATAAAGCTTGGATCGAAAGACGGACGAGGAGGTAGCGGAGGTTACCTCAAGGGGAAGAGAATTCCAGAAATGACAAGCAGTCACGATGAAAGATCTTTCATAAGAGGAGCTACGGTATCTGGGAACGCATAGCAACTGCGGCTGAAGAGAAGACCTCGTCACACGTCCAGCTACAGCACGCAGGAACTGGAGCGACTGTGCTAAATAAGAAGGTCGGCCACTGGAGAGTGTAACATAAATAAGGCAGCCAATGATGTAGAGGCGCCGATTTTTGACCGTCAGCCAGTTGAGCCCGAGCCGGAAAGGGGTGATGTGTACATCACGCCTAACGTCGCAGACAAAGCGCACGCACGCATTTTCTAACCTCTGAAGCTTAATGTCTAGTGTAGCAGGCAGGTCATTGTAAACAGCACAACAATAATCAAGGTGCGGGAAGATAAGTGCCGTAACAATAACGTTGTAGTAATTCACCCATTATATTTTTCAATTTGTTACTGTTTTCAATCCGGACGGGCTGGTCAGACTCGTAGTAGTTTCTGTGCGCATTAGTTTTGAGAATAATGTCTTGATAGATCTTTTGGTCCGCTGACGTTACAAAACTATCATCGGGTACCCTCTTGAACAACAGTTCCAACAACCCCTTGGTCTTTGGGTATAGCGTATCGCCTATGCGGACGTGGTGCGGTTCAAAACTTATCGTTGAATCACCAACCATGAGATTATCGTGTGCAAGTTTGCGTACACCACACACTATCGCTATCCACACACTATCGCGTACACCACACACTATCGCCACCGCTATCCACTTCACTTTTTCTCGTTTTATCCTTCATCATTTCGAGATACTTTGCTTCCTTGGAACGTGTCTCAATCATTGACTGATCTCCCATTCCTTCTTGTCCTTCTCCCTCTCCTCCTTCGTCTTCCTCTTCGTCTTCTTTGTGATCATCATTTGCTATTAAAAACGATGCAACATCTTCTTCTTCTTTACGTTTCGAAAATTCGTTAACCTCTTCTTTAGGTTTTATTATTTCCTCTTTAATTTGACTCATTTCTTTTTTAATCTGTTTCATTTCTTCCTTGATGGGTTTCGTGTCCTCTGAAATATCTATTAATTTATGCAGTGGGGCTACCACGGGTTTGAAGACATCGTTCATAGTTTGTTCAACAGCTTCCTTCCCTGATTTTATCATGCGATGTTTCCGTCGAATCGCTGCGCTAGCTTGAGCGATTTTACGCAGGATTTCTTTTTTCTTCTGAATTTTATGCATGTGACGTGTCCGAGTCTACAGCGTTACTGTTGTAGTTTCCGTGAAGACGCTACTTTTTGATACTCACAAAACAGTCGAACCCTTTTCTATATCTACCCTCATTCAGCTCGCTGTCCTTGTCAATCACAACGAACCCGTACTTATCGCTATCCCAGCAGACGGAACACAGGTTTTTAAACTTCACGTACGTCATATCGGTGTTGACGTGATCATCGTACACATGCCTCAGGTTCATATCGTCTTGTTTGAATAACACTATCAAGTTGGTGTTGTCACGCACAAGGTGCTTAGGAATACGGGCGTACGTCTGACAGAGATAGAAACTATCGACACTGTGATGCCTTCCCATACCGAAGTACGCTCTGATGTTGTCCTGCTTCTCACATGCTACGTCATCGAACACGAAAATAGAGTTAGGTCGTCCTTCGCTTGGTGCAACAACCTGCTCGTGCTCATTAAAGGGAAAATACTCGACGCCGTCTACAGCCTTGAGTACTTGTTCCAGCAACTCGTATGTAGGTTGATTGAGAGATTTCGAATAGACATAAATTTTCTCGAATCTGAGTCCATTGGGACGCGTTATGAGTGTGAGTAGTGCATTGGTTTCGCCGCAGTTCGACGGACCACAGAATACCGCGCGTACGCTGTTCGGTAGTAATGCACCATGTCGCTTCTCCTGTTTTTTGGTCTGTGGTGAAAAACTATCGAAATTCATGATCGGTAGTTTGATAGGTTGTGCCCTGAAGTTCATCTCGAACGTGACTGATCTCATAAGCTATAAATAACGCCTTTATATAGTTTTCGCGTCAGTCGAAGCGTGGACATGATCGTACACAGAGCAAAACTAGCCCGTTTTAGCCGAAAAGCTCATCGCTTTTTTGCGTAAGGCACGATCGTACAGTGCTAGTTTGTTTTGTAATAGTGTTCAAAATCCCCCAAGAATTTCAAAATTTTGATTCGAAGCCAATAGACCGTATCCCAAGGACCGCTCTCGTAACTTCAAAATTGACGAAGCTAGCGACCGCGGTTTTTAAACCGCAAGTCGGATCGAGTCTACAATGAAATTTGCATATCTTCGGAATAAAAAAAGTATCCTCTGCCAATTTCATCAAAATCGGTTCAGCGGTCTGGCAGATAGCGTGTTTACAAGCAACTGCAATGATTTGACACCGAGACGCAGGTGCCGGAAAAATCCTCAAAAATTCTCAAAATTTTGATTCGTGATCACGAGGCTATATTCCAAAGCTCACTGTTGTATCTTCAAAATTGACAAAGTTAGCAAACGCCATTTCTGAACCGGAAGTCGGATCGGGTACACAATGAAATTCTGACATCTTCAAGGCAAAAGAAATACCCTCTGCAAATTTCATCAGAATCGGTTTAGCGGTGTGGCAGATAGCGGGCTTACAAGCAACTTCAACGATTTGACACTCAGACGCAGGTGCCGGAAAAATCCTCAAAAATTCTCAAAATTTTGATTCGTGATCACGAGGCTGTATTCAAAAGCTCGCTGTCGTATCTTCAAAATTGACAAAGTTAGCGAACGCCATTTCTGGACCGGAAGTCGGATCTGGTACACAATGAAATTCTGACATCTTCAGGGCAAAAGGAATATCCTCTGCAAATTTCATCAGAATCGGTTCAGGGGTGTGGATGATAGCAGGTTTACAAGAAATGGGGGGGTCACATACACCACTCTTGAAAATGCTCGAAAACGACTACCCGGGTGCCAAAACGTGCTCCCTACATGATTTCAGATTTTTTACTCGATCCGACGTTTTTAGCGATGGCGAATGTATAAGGCACTCCGTTTTCTACGATCGTGCCTAAAAAGGTACTCCCAAGCGAATCTCTAAAAAGCGAGGCAAAGGTTTGGTGAACAGGATCATCAATAGCCTCCCGGTAGAATTGCACATACCTGGCTACCAATATTGTGGACCTGGTACAAAATTGACGAAAAAACTCGCTCGAGGTGATCCAGGAACACGATATAGCATACTCGAAGAATCAAGACAATCTTGAAGCTAGGCATACAGCGGATAAGGTATTAGCTGAGCGAGCTTGGAAACGGGTGTTAGCTGGTGACGCGAATCTCGGTGAAAAGGCAGCTGCGTGGGCTGTAACGAACGCTATGAAAGCTAAAATCAAATTCGGAATGGGAATGGGGAAGAAGAAGACAACGGCATTGAGCAAGGTTATCGATGCAGCTAAACGGTCGATGATTCCAAGCAATGATGCACGGGTTGCCATTAAATCGGCGCTCGAAGGCGCACGCGGCGCTGTCAAGAAGGCAGGTGGTAAACGGAACGTACGTTCCCCGCGTATTCTACCTGTACCAGCTAAAGTCGGCGGCTTTCTACCTTTCCTCATACCTATCTTTGCTGGGCTCAGTGCTGCTGGTGCCATAGCCGGTGGAGCTTCTGGAATTGCGAAAGCAGTGAATGATGCAAACTCGGCCAAGCGTCAATTTGACGAAAGTCAGCGTCATAATAAAAACAATGGAAGCCATAGCCCTTGGCAGAGGACTTCATTTGAAACCGTACAGGAACGGTTTCGGTCTGCAACTGAAGAAACAGTCAAAAAACTAATTATGAAGCTACCTCGACGAGCGTTAACCGATGTGGATCTGTCGAAGTATGCGAGAAAATTTGAAATTCCATACTTTCGCGGTGTCTTTATGAGAAATGACTTGCCGAAGAGCGGCCCGCGCAGGCGTGAAGCAGCAATCGTAAATTTAGATGACAAAGATGGTCCGGGAACTCATTGGGTTGCGTACAGAAAAATCGATAATAAAGTCGATTACTTTGATAGTTTCGGTAACCTTCGGCCGCCGTCGGACCTCGTTAATTATCTCGGTGTTGGTAGCGTGAACTATAATCATGAAAGATATCAAGACTATGACACGTTCGAGTGTGGACATTTATGCCTCAAGTTCCGCTGCGGACAGTTGAACCTATAGAAACTTGAAAAATAATTGATCGAAATCAGTTCAGCATTAGCCATCATGGGCGATTCGTTGATGTTAACCATTTCGGGAAATTCCTCTGTTCTGGAGACTCAGTACTTTCCACCTATTGAACTTTCCCCCAACAAGCAATATGCCTTGGGTCTGGTTGAATTGCTAACCTTCAACTCAATCCCTAACGTAGACGTTGGTCACAATAAGATTTACGTAGGTGATCAAATGGTCACCATTCCTACCGGTAGCTATGAAATAGAAGATATCGAAAGATATCTACAGAGTGCGCTGACGGATAAGGGTGTTATAATTGAAATCAAACCGAACCACCGGATTCCATTGGACATTTACTTGGATTTACGCCCCGCGTACTACCGCCTGATCAAACTCATAAATCTGATCTCCCTGTAACTATTCTGAAAGTCAACGCGTTACGAATCGAATGCAACATCACAACAGGTGCCTACGTCAATGAGCTCAAGGTTCACACCATTCACGAGTTCTTTCTGGTCGTTCCACCAGGATATAAGATCATAGAAGTCCCTCGCACGTCATTTACCTTCCGATCACCGTCAAGACCATAGATCACCTTCAACTTCGCATCGTTGATCAAGACGGAGACCTGGTTCATCTCCGAGGAGAAGTTATAAACATCAGACTGCATCTTAAGACTCAATAATGGGAATTGTTTATAATCGAAAACTCAGCAACAGTTATATTAGTAGACCGTCGTGCCTCGGGGAAGTCAGTCGCCAACCAGTTTTTAAGGAGCTAACACATGAAAACGTGCTGTTTCTGACAAGTCTAGGTCTCAAAGTCAGACCTTTTGGAAGAAAGTAAAATATCGATTTTTCTGCATCTGTATCGTCGTCAGACTCCGGTTGCCTTCGATGAATCTATAGCACACTACGAGATTCACGCACACAAGCCTTATGCATCCTCAACTTTCAATATTAGCGATGAAATTCGCATTACGGTCCAACATCAAGACCTATGTCTTTTGCCGAGCAAGAGTTCGATCCACGTATCTGGGAGACTGACCAAGGCTGATGGAAATCCAGCAACCACGGTTCTGGTCAACAACGCCATCTGTCATCTGTTTGTAGAAATTCGATATGAGATCAATGCAATTGAGATCGATAGAAACAAGAATGTCGGTCTAACGAGTCTCATGAAGGGTTACGCCTCCCTCACCCTTGGTCAGAATTCGTTGCTCGAGAACGCGGGTTGGATTGATGTCGAGGAAAGCCGAAAATTGACCGATATCAACGGTTACTTCGATCTGTGCATACCGTTGAATATGATTCTTGGTTTTGCTGAGGATTATCGTAAGATTATCGTCAATGCTAAACACGAGTTGATCCTAACAAGAGCGAAAACTGACATGAACGCTGTACTTGTTGTAACCGATAAAGAAGAATTCAAGATCGCAATCAATAACATAGAATGGCTAATGCCGTACGTTAAACTCTCGGATCAGCGAAAAATTGAGCTACTGAGTTACATCGAGAAGGATCCATCCGTATCCATGAGTTTCCGTTCTTGGGAATTGTACGAGTACCCTCTACTCCCCCTCACTTCCAAACACGTTTGGACCGTGAAAACCTCGTCTCAACTAGAAAAACCTGGATACGTTATGCTAGGTTTCCAGACGAACCGTAAGAACAAAACGAATAAAAATGCTAGCTAGCCACTTCGATCACTGCAGCATCACCGACGTCAAGCTGTTCTTGAATTCGCAATGCTATCCCTCCGGTAACCTGAACCTCGATATGAGTCAGAACCAGTACGCTGTTCTCTACGATATGTATGCTAACTTTCAAGCAACCTACTATGGAAAAGATCCTGAACCGTGGCTGCAGAAAAATGAATTTCTGGAATACGCAACCCTGTTCATTATTGATTGTTCAAAGCAGAACGAGTCTCTCAAATTTGGACCCGTTGATATTCGTCTGGAGTTTGAGTCGAAGAATAATTTTCCTATCGGAACCTCAGCGTATTGCGTCATCCTTCATGATCGTATTGTGGAATATAATCCGATAAGTGGTGGAGTTAAAAAATTGGTGTAAAACCATTTATGTATTATTGTATAACTATATCTGATTTTGAAATAAAGAAAAATTGATCATGAAAAGACTTGTTCATCTCATTCTACCTTAGCCTAAAGTCTTACATAAACAGAAGATAACTGCATCTGCTGTCTATGTTCATGTATGACATTGCTCGAAGTATTTAATACTATACCAACTAAGATTATTCGTGTGATGGATATTAAGGAGAAGATAATTTTCAAAGCAGATCCTTTTATTCAACTGGAACGAATACATAGAGTTTTTATGATTCATCATAGTAGTTTTATCTGAAGTACAAAAATCTACAGAGATAATTTACACTGTTGGCAATTTTTAATCATTGGTATCGGTCCGTCAAATTCATCTCCGCATGACTTATAATGTTCCTGGCATCTCCGACAATCGGCAATGTCTTGGTCCGCCTTCATATTTTAAGATAGTTTGTCCCACACCTCATCGATGATGTTCGATCCATAGATGAGAATGAAATCTTTCGTCAAAAAGGCAATATCTTCCGCCTTCATCTGCTTCAGACTACCCAGTTGTAGGTACAGGTGCAAAGATTTGCTGAGGGAACTCGGACAATCTTTCACGTACCAGTTTTTCAGAAGCTGAACGTTTTCGAAAGCACAGTGGTATCTTGGAAGGGACTTATGATGTTCATGATACATGCAATGGCATATACCGATGTGTTGTCGCTGTCGGAATGTCGGACATCCCAGCTCAGTCAAGTCGATGACAGGTTTCGAATATTTTATTATTCTTTCCACCCACTCTTTCTTCTCCAGTCCCTTCACGTACAGGTATCTCGCGTCCTGAACAATTTTCTTCAACACTTTCTGCACATCGGTGTAAGCTCTATTTCCAACATTCCACGGTATTCCATGGAAATTTCTTGTTAACCAGGCAGTGATAGCTCTGTTTATAGCTGGTAACGTTGCCCACGCGCAGGGTGGTTTGAGGAGGATGCAGGCTGAACTTTGTATACCTTCTCCGTCTGGTTGAACCGAGATTGCCGCTAGTTCCTTCAGCACGAATTCATTGTCAAATTGGAGGAAACCTTGCACGTCTAAAATAATCTCCATAATTCCACTTGTTCGAAGCTCTTGAGTAGCAGCGTGAAGAACGATTGTTGAATAATGTCTGATTAGAAAAATGCTTCGTCTTTTATAGTCCTCTACCCCTCCGCGCCACTATCCTCTATGGAATGCAGACTACACATATTTAGATTCAACTTGATTGTACGGTCATCCAAGATAACGCATCTGCAGCCGATTCTCCTCACAAGCTGTCAGCATTGCTTGAAAAAAGTCGTTGTCTTCGTTGAACACCTTAGCGATTCTCGCTGGTAGGAACACCGTGATTTCTGCATCCAGATCGACGGTTGTCCTCGTTCCAAATTTAGTCTTGCAATTCCGCATCCCAGTGATTCGGTAGTCAATCATCGGGTGCAATTCGGATATTTTTGGGTTGGAAGGAATTCTTCAAGACGCCCGACTTTGTTGATTTTTGTAAAGTCCATGATGCTGTTCAGTTCAAGCTCAAAGTTTTCAAGTCTTTCGTGAGATAATTTAGGTTAGACCTTGTATTAATCAAGCTCTTCACTTCTTCAATATTCTGCAGTAACAATTCAAGTCGCACTTTGAATTCACGATGTTTGCGGGTGATTCTCATCACTCAGAGAATGATTGTAGAATGATATTTTATTGAAAAAAATGCTCCCTTTTATAGTCCTTCATCCCCACCACTATCCTTTGCAAGCTGCAGTCTCGAAAGTTCGATTTAGCGAGTTCGAACGTGTCAATTCCAGGAATCGTCGGCCGTTGGAAGGCTGACGCAATCCTTCGTCCGTTGGAAAGAAGCTTCTGGAACCCCACGGGTGCCGTGAGAAAATTTGCCGTCAGTCTAGAAAGTTCGATCCGACAGGTTTAAGCGTGTAAATTCCAGGAATCGTCGGCCATTGGAAGGCTGACGCAATCCTTCGTCCGTTGTAACGAAGCTTCTGGAACCTCACGGGTGACGTGAGATCATTTTCCAGGAAATATTTTTTTCGAAGAGTTCCGAGAAACGCGTCGAGACTCCTCGAATCTGACAGGTTGCATCGCGAAAGAAGCTGATGACGTCAGAGGTGCGACGGTAAGGTAGTCTCAATGGGTTCGAATACACGGGGTCGCAGCACAGAGTGACGTCAGCATCGAAGGTTCGCGTTTCGGTTGGTAAAAGTGACGTCAGCAACGAACCTACTAAAATCCCACGGTATGGCGCAGGAGGCTTTTCTCAGAAATCCACCGGAATGACGTCATATCCGTATAATGTTCCAGGACATGACTCATCGTCCTTGATTTTGAATTTCCCGCCCTGACACGTGCGCAGTAAACCTGCATTTCAAATCTCCCGCCCTCGCGCATGCGCAGTAGGTTGATTTCGGGACTTAGAAATTTTCGGGTGACCCCGTAGCTCTGTTGCCTATCTACTATCAGGTAACAGATTTATACCGAAAGCATTGGCGACGATGAATATTCAAGCGGACAGAGAAGGTAACCAAGGTCTTTCATGCATTCTCTTCAAACTGCCGTGTTCCTGGGAGGTCTTACCATCGAAATACAAGTCTATCAACGCATGGTTGATAGGTAATTATCATGGACTGCCTTGGAACGTCGGTGTGGAGTCATACGATGACGTGAAGAAAATTGTGAAGGGAACTGTCGAGAAGGCGAGTCGGATTTACGTAAAAGATCAGGAGAAGAAGCAATGGGTGGAAATCGTGATTGGCTACTCGAAGCCCGTTATCGACCTCGCAGATTTGGACTGTCCTAAATTTAGCGAACCAGAAGTTGCTCATTGCTGGTATCACGGTTATCATATGCATATTCCCAAGTATCACTGCGCTTTTGAAAACGTACAGAGACTAAAAATTTGTAATCAAAGACACTGCTCGTCGTCTCTCAAGAAATCTATGAGACTATTCTTCGCGATGGGAGCTTTAACGGCAATGACGAAAGAAGATATAGCATTTTTGCCTAAAAATTTTATCATCATGTACGCTGCGAACGAAATCGACAAGGTGTGGGACAAGCTGCCTCAAAATATCAAAACGAACAAAGACGTCGCTAGGTACGGCAGATGTTGACTTCATAACTACGACAACGATGCGTTCTTTGGACCCAACCCCCTAATTAAAAACTGTGCTCAGTGTAAAATTGTGTAGGAACTACATGAATATATTATATTCTCTTACTCATTATCATTTTACACGCTTTTTGTATCTTCATCTATGATTAAAATAATAATAAATCAGATATATTTTAAATGATATGTATCCGTTTTTCTTTTACCTATGTTATATGTTCCATCAATCTCCTTGAAAAAAAGTTATATCTGTAATTACCTTATGTAGGATAATATTAGGTATCAGAGATTGTCTGAAAGCTTTCGCAATATTTCGAGATCTTTCGAGATCTCTTGAAAACTCATTCAATATGTTCAGAGATGTTCCGAGATGTTCCAGAATCTGTCAGAAACCATTTTAAATTTTTCGGAATTATCCGAACGAGATGGAATTAAACCGGGCGCTATCACCCGAAATCTGCGGCGCGCAAGCGTCAACCCGCCGAAAACGAAAGAGCGTACACGCGCTCACATCCGACCTGCGGGAACCCGCGCACCGGTGAGGACATGCGTCTTCCGGGTGACGTCATCGATCTCTCCTCAGCCAGGTGAGGGGCATCGATCTACCGGCAACGCAGCTTCCGACAGGGTGCGACCTGATACCGGTCGAGGTAATCAACCTTCCGGGTGGCATCATCGATACCCCCCTCAGCCGGGAGGAGGGCAGCGGTCTTCCCGATGACATCATCAAAAAACAATCCATGATTACGTCATCAATCTTCCAGAACCTTATAGAACCTTCCAGATGATTGCGTCATCGTTCGCCCCCCTTACCGATATCCCCCCCCCCTCGACGACTAGCCAGAAACCCCGCCCCTCACCGATACCCCCATGAGCCAGAACTCGCACTCGCCGCCCTTACCGATACCCCCTCGTCGATGAGCCAGAACTGTCCTTGTCTATCTACTTATGCGCCATTTTTTTTTCTACCAACACTGAAATCCTGTGAAACCCACAGAATAATCAAAATTCCGGATCTTTTGAGAGATTTTCAAGTTTCAGCATAAAAAAATTAGACAAGGCAAAGGTGTAAAGTCGTATACGCCCTTTATTTTTATTTCTTTTTTATCTTGGAAATTTTGTGAAAATCGGAATTTCAATAGTTTTCCAAAATAATAATAATAATAATAATAATAATAATAATAATAATAATAATAAGAACAACAACAACAATAACAACAACAACAAAAACAATAATAGCCATAACAATAACAATAACAATAATAATAATAATAATAATAATAATAATAATAATAATAATAATAATAATAATAATAACAACAAATATTATTACGATAATAACAATATGATAATTATTATTATCATCATTGCAAAAAATTTACTCGAAAGTGGTGAATTTGTAAATGGAAATGAAAATGTATGCGTCATTTTTTTTTCTTTTTCTACAAACACTCTGGAATTCTGCGAAACGCACAGAATAATCAAAATTCCGTATCTTTTCAGAAATTTTCAAGTATCATCATGAAAAAATTAGACAATATTATTATTGTTATTATTATTACTATTATTCTGATTATTGTTATTTTAGAAAAAATAAAAATTCCGATTTTCACAACATGTTTAATATTTAAGAAACAAAAATAATAATAATAAAGGGCGTATACGACTTTGCACCTCTGCCTTGTCCAATTTTTGTATGCTGAAACTTGAAAATCTCTCAAAAGATTGTAACGTGGCAACTTAGTTGCTCGTTGTGGCATCCCTCAACGCCGCGGAAGGCTTGCAAATATCCTCGCGTGACTCTCGGTAACGCGCATAGAATTAGGAAAGGTATCGAAGGGTCACGTGGTTCACTGGAGCAAGGAGCGACCCCACCCCGCTTCCCCGCTGGCCGGCGAGCTGGCGCGGGGAAGACGAGTCTAGCCATCTTTGCCAAAATCGGCATAGAGAGCTTCCATCTTGGTTTTTCCCGCTAGCAACAAGCCACTTGTTGCGCTGTGCAGGGAATTCCCTTTTTGAGTAATTTTGACCTCTGTGAACTTGGCCCCTCATTTGTAAAAATATGAATTTATTTTCGGAGTTCTAGCTGTTATTCAAAGAGTTCTAGAGATCTTTATAGGTTTTCCGAATAGTTCTATCGATTTTGACAGTGAAAATCGACTTTAACATCCGGGGGGCCAACTTCACGCAACAGAAACTTTGAATCTGGCATAACTTTGTGAGTTCTCGACGGATCAAAAAAACCAAGAGAGATAATGACGAGAACTATTGGAGGGCTACCGAGAACTCTAGATGAAAATATTAAAAATCCTTGAAATTGTTTTTTTTTTAATCAAAATTCCACCCATGAACCCAAAATCTCGAAGTAACTCGTTCGATTCTCATCGGACGCAAAAATTTCATGGTGATAATCGCTAGAACTCGCGGAGGGCTACTCAGAACTGTCGCTAACGGATTTTTAAATTCAAAATCGGAATAAAAAAGTTCAAAGTTCCATGACTGAACCCAAAATCTCGGAGTAACTCGTTCGATTCTCATCGGACGCGGAAATTTCATCGTGATAATCGCTAGAACTCGCGGAGGGCTACTCAGAACTGTCGCTAACGGATTTTTAAATTCAAAATCGGAATAAAAAAGTTCAAAGTTCCATGACTGACGAGGGGAGGCTCAGATAGGTTCATCGAGTTAGGGGTATGGACTTCGCGTGGTTATAGTGTGGACAGGTACTAAGAAAAACCCACAAGAGACAGCCGCCAACTCGGCCCGGTTGCCGAGAAATCGCGGGTTGAAAATTTCGAACTAATTTTTTAATTTTTTTTTTCTTCAAATTTCCAATTTAATATTACTTCTAATTCTTTTAGTATTATTCTAATTCAAAAATTACCAATTTTTGTATTATTAGCGAATACGTGAGCCACAATTTTACGATTTACTTTCGTTTTTCCTTGAATGGAGTGACGTGTAGGAAGTGTTCCAATGGAGTACCAGGAAATATATGTTGACAGTAAATACAAGAATTTGCTTTATTATTCGAAAATCGGGATACTTTATGAATGTACCACGAAATTAGTTCACGTAAACCACGTGTTCATATTTCATGGGAGTTTTTGGACAAGATAATAACAAATTTATACCTGCCGATCCGATTGGGACATTGATTCGCCGAAATTGACGGAGGGTCCGCGAAATCGTAAAATTGTGGCTCACGTATTCGCTAATAATACAAAAATTGGTAATTTTTGAATTAGAATAATACTAAAAGAATTAGAAGTAATATTAAATTGGAAATTTGAAGAAAAAAAAATAATAAAAAAATTAGTTCGAAATTTTCAACCCGCGATTTCTCGGCAACCGGGCCGAGTTGGCGGCTGTCTCTTGTGGGTTTTGCTTAGTACCTGTCCACGCTATAACCACGCGAAGTCCGTACCCCTAACTCGATGAACCTATCTGAGCCTCCCCTCGTGAACCCAAAATCTCGGAGTAACTCTTTCGATTCTCATCGGACGCGGAAATTTCATCGTGATAATCGCTAGAACTCGCGGAGGGCAACTGAGAACTGTCGCTAACGGATTTTGAAATTCAAAATTGGAATAAAAAAGTTCAAAGTTCCATGACTGAACCCAAAATCTCGGAGTAACTCGTTCGATTCTCATCGGACGCGGAAATCTCATCGTGATAATCGCTAGAACTCGCGGAGGGCAACTGAGAACTGTCGCTAATGGATTTTGAAATTCAAAATCGGAATCAAAAAGTTCAAAGTTCCATGACTGAACCCAAAATCTCGGAGTAACTCGTTCGATTCTCATCGGACGCGGAAATTTCATCGTGATAATCGCAAGAACTCGCGGAGGGCTACTCAGAACTGTCGCTAACGGATTTTTAAATTCAAAATCGGAATAAAAAAGTTCAAAGTTCCATGACTGAACCCCAAATTTCGGATTCTCATCGGACGCAGAAATTTCATCGTGATAATCGCTAGAACTCGCGGAGGGCTACTCAGAACTGTCGGTAACGGATTCTTGAATCCAAAATCGGAATACAATATGCTCAGTTCCGAATTAGCAGCCGCAAAATATCCGTGTAACTTACTGATTTCTCGTACCCTGCAATGTCGTGTACATGGGGCATTTTCAATAGTGAACTCTTTCAAAGGTTTTTGGCCAACCGTTTTCTTTTCAGGTTAATATCACAAGTTTCGACGTGAATCAATCCTCTGATTATCTGAAAACGAAACGTAGACGTCCGAAAACCTAATTTTTGAGACCGAGCCAATCGTGGACGATTCCATCCTACTACTGTTGGAAAAATTTGACTAGCAAAAATTTCCCAGCAGGTGCACTCTACATTTGTGTAATATTTACACATTTTTCAGTCGATATAATACATGTCATTTTAACATCAAATATGTTGTTGTGACATTTTTTTATTTACTTGAACAATAAAAAGCGTCTATTTTAACATAAAATTTTGGGAGGACCTGCTCTGACATTTTATTTCTAACCGTGTATTATATTGCTGCGATCACACTCGCCAAAATAGCCCTGCGCCTGTGATGCACACGATTCTTTAATTAACACCTGGTCTGGAGAAATGCCTCTTTTCTCACACCCGGTCGCAAAGTGCCACTTTTCATACCTATCGAGCGAGCGCAAAACAGATCTTTTCGGCCCTCGGTCGGAAAAGTCCTTTAGGCTCGCTAAAAGCCGGTGAAAGAGACTATTTTTCTGCCGTCGGGCGCAGAGTGCTATTTTGCGCCCACTCACTCGGTCTGAAAAAAGGCATTTCTGCAGATCAGGTGTAGAGAAAAAAATCGTGTGCATCACGGGCGCAAGGCTATTCTGGCGAGTGTGATTGCAGCACACTCGCCTTCGGCTTGCGCTGCAAATTTCACACTCGATAAATAGTGCTTTGCGCCCTTGATACACAATGTACTCTTTCAGACCGAGTGAGCGGGCGTAACGAACTTTTACACCCGAGGGCCGAAGAGATCTGTATTGCGCCCGATGAAGACATATGAAAAACGGGATTTTGCGACTGAGTGTGACAAAACAACAACTGTATCGAACATAATTTTTCATCATAAACACGGGTGAAGTTCGATTGTACGCACGCTTGCGAAATCTCAACAAAATACAACCAGCCGCGTGCGTGCGTATAATGGTACTTTTCCGCACGGCGTGATGAAATAGTAGATTGTGTGGCAAGTGCGGAAAGACGACGATTTCAAATGAATGTGAAGTTTGCAACACGAGCTCAAGGCGAGTAGCATTACCACGAGTCGAGTGTGGTTGATCCACGAGCCGAAGGCGAGTGTGTAATACCACGAGATCAAGTGTGAATGTAGTGTGAGCCGAACGAGTGGCGCAAGCCTCACACGAAGCATATATCGCCTATCCGCACGCCCCACACATACTATCTTTTATGATCCTGCTGGGAAGCTTGATTTGAGATGCAGACGGATTATATGTGACAGCTGAGCAAATGGCCGACTATCAATAACCTGAAGTTAGGCAATAATGTAGCTTGATAGATCGCTGACGCCTGAGGGCGCCACTGCACAGGGCCTTGGCCCATGCCTGATAACGCTACGAAACGACTGACTTATTCCAAAGTGCGCCTGCGCGTTGGTCAAGAAAAGTTCACTATGTACGATGTGCGTCTGCGCGATAGTGAAGAAATATTACTTTATTTTACTCATCTGAAGAGAGACCCTTTACAAACAAGACACGGGCATCGAAAATCAAGCTTTCGACGCAGGTGTTGTGAAAAGTATTTTCAAGTGCAAAGACATCGAACGTCACTTTGATACCAGTTGAGATCCGCACGGACTGCATATAGAAACTGCGGTATAATGACTTTTTTTATCACGCATGCATGAAAAAGTTTCTTGTTTCGCCGTGCGGAGCGTGTATATTCTGGCACTTTTCTGACGTTTACGTCGTCAATGGCAACGTAACACGCCGGACCTGCGCACTTCGTTTTGCGGAGATCCAGCGTGCACAACAAGATTCTTGTCGCGCACGGCGTGCAAACAAGAAACTTTTTCATGCATTTGTAATGAAAAATACTGTTCGATACGAGGGCAAAATGAGGCGTTGAGGCCCGTGCGATGTATTCAGCACTCACCTCCGTCTCGGCTCCGGCTTCGCTCATAGTCCAGTCAATCTAGACACTTTAACATGGTGTATTCGGAAATCTGGACTCAGGGGATGAAATATGCACCAATCGATAGATAAAGACCCCCTGATTAACATATCAAAATGTATCCTCTCAGTTTTCCCGGCGCGATTTGTTATTAATTAAAAACAACCGGAGATTTCAAACTTGCGGAGTTTCGCCATTGATTTCTCCGATATTACTCACTCAATCAAAAAAGTGAAGCGAGCATTTCGTAGCGGCGAAAATTTGCCGTCGATTCCTTGTGAAAAAGTATGGTAGACAATGCACGGTTGATTTACTATGAATTTTTTAAGTGAATTTTCATCAATTTACGACAAGCCGTCAGCTGAGCGCTCGGGAAAAACATGGCGGCTCGCTCGGGTTTCGCGATGCGCGCCAATGCGCAGTCGATTCAAACGTCCGCTGCGAGGTCCCTAATTCTTACCAGAGGACCTATTTTATAAGAGAATTGACGGAACCTTGGCAAACTTGGCATACTTATGTTTTCGAGGTCGCTGATTACGAATCTGAAATCAAAATTAGCGAAAACATAATGGCGGCTGCATTACGGTCGGTTTAAGGTCGCATTTCTCAATAAATTCGATCAAAAATCGGATTTCTCAAAAATCTTCGTATGAATCCGATGTGAGAACTTGAAAAACGTTTCACAACCTGTACTTTGAGCCCATAATGCCTGTCATTGCTTTGGTAATTTTGTGACTTCTTCAATAAAATAATTGTGTCTGTGAGTAACAATTAATTTTACCCATTGAACCGGTATTTCCAGCTGCATGAGAGGACCGACCATGATAATACGCACGAGGGGAGAATTCAAATCAATACAAATCAATTCATTCATTTCAGATCGATGTTTTTATTTTGAATTAGGTCTTTTATTTCAACTTTTATTATCATAATTTCACGTATTTTGTATTTCTAATTTCCTAATTGTTTTGCAAATTTTTTTGGTAATATTTACATCTATTTTTTCTAAATCTCTCATTTCATCGGTAATTCCTCGTTATTCAATTCATTTAATTTATTTTTCATGTATTTCACGTACTTATCCTTTATTCCATAAATGTCTATTATATACAGTGTATCGCTATTTAAGTTACTTCCTCGGCTATTTTATCTCTCATTGTTTGACGATTCATTTACACGTTATTTGAACGAGTTCTTTTCCCTTCGAATACGCAATGTATACGATGTATATAAAATGTATGCGATGTATAAAATGGCAACGCACATAACTTTCGAGGCTTCGTTACTTCAGTGGGGGAATGCAGAAATATTTCACTTCTCGTCAGTCGTCCGTTATTGAAAGACCTAAGCATTGGGAATTGTAAAGCAGTAATGTTATCGCGCTAAATATGTCTCATCCGCGATATTGTTTTATTAGTAGTGACACACTAGACAATGGCGAGGAAGTTAAACTTGTGAAAAAGAAAGGCATCGATAGTTTGATAGCCAGAAGCAAATCTAAAAAGGACGATAAGTGGAAATGTGTAGAAAATTTGACTGAAGTAAAGGTACACGAACGATGCCGAGTGACTTACAACTTGTCCAAAAAAATAGTGAGTGATAGAGTAGCCCCTGAGCCGCAATCTGGGCCATCATTCTCATTTGAAGCTGATTGTTTTCTGTGCCACAAACCCTTGGACTCGAAACATAAACCTAGTCGCCAAGTATGTACCCAAAAAACACAGGAATGCATTGAAAATTCAATTGCTCATCGCAACGATGAATGGTCTAAAAAGGTCAAAGAAAAGATCGGAAGAAAATGTCTGATAGAAGAAAAGGCTCGATATCACATTTCGTGTTACGAAAAATTCCAACGAATACCCAAGGTCAATCCGGATGGAAGATTATCGGATGTAGATGGTGCATTTCAAGGCGTATGCAGCTACATGGAGGCAAGCGACGATTGCCAATTCACTACTAATGAATTAATGGACAAAATGGGAACTCACAAAATAACAAAAAAGACATTAATTCAGAGGCTCTTGAATAAGTACGGCACGGATATTTTGATATTGAAGAGACCACCAAAACCGACAGTGATCTGTTTCCGCAACACCGGGTATAAAATTGTGCAGAATTTTTGGAACGAGCAGAAGGCTCAGAGCGAAGGGAACGAAAGAATCCGCATTGTTCGTGCTGCTGCTGCAATCATTCTCGAGGATATTAAAAGCCAGGCATACGAGACGTCGGTTTATCCACGCCCTGAAGAGCTACTTCAGAATGTCGAAGCCGATATCCCAAACACTCTGCTAACTTTGTTAGATGATGTGTTATTGAAAAAAAAAATAACGCTGCACCGAAGTTGATAACAAAACGTAACAGTATCGCTCATTCGATCATCTCAGCTGTTCGTCCAAGATCATTCATTTCGCCAATCCACTTAGCAACTGGAGTTTATTTGAGTAGAAAAATGGGTTCTCGACTGATAATCGACGTATTGGATAGGCTAGGATTCTGCACATCATACACGAATGTCAGCTTATATGAAGCTTCAGCTGTAATGAGCTGCGACAAGAAAATTGAAAAGGACGCTTTCATTCAACATGTGTTCGACAACGCGGATCACAATGTAAGCACTTTGGATGGGTTCAATACGTTCCATAGCATGGGAGGTATTTGCTGTGTGACTCCTGGAACTGCAGTGACTACCGAAGGAGTTATTACCAAATTAACTCGTGCCCCAAAGGCTCGTGAACTGGCGTCAAAGTACAACATACCGGTAGTATATTCTGATCGAATGGACAACAATAGAACAGGTTTGAAGTCAATCACATTTGTTGACGTGTCCCAACTTCTTCTCGGTGATCGTGACAAATTACCAGCTGCCTACAATCTCCATCTTTGGGCCAAGTGTTTGGAAATTCCAAATGTGCCCAGTTGGAGAGGCTATATGGAAGCTCTAAGCCAGAATGAAGAATATGAAGTAGCGCAGAGCCACTGTCTGCCGTTTGTAAACTTGCCACCATCTAACTTCGACACGATATATACGGTTCTCAATCATGCTAATCTGGAATGCCTTAGACACGGTCAAAAAACATCCTTCGTAACTTTTGATCAACCTCTCTATCTAAAAGCGAGGGAGCTGCTGGGTAATAACCAGGTTTACATGAAAGATGTGGTTGTCAGATTGGGCGGCTTCCACATGCTGATGTCATTCCTTGGGTCCATTGGAACTATCATGGATGGTAGTGGGTTGGAAGAACTATTGGCTACAGTTTACGCTAGTAACACTGTTAATCACATGCTGACGGGGCACGCTTTCAGCAGAGCTATTAGGGGTCATCTACTCGTATATGCGGCACTGGGGACAATCATTGCAAGACATGCGAGTAATATTGACGAGGGAGATCGTTCCTTCATGGCAAACTTGCTGAAAGAGTTCGACATGGTACCACCATCATTGGAGGAAGTTGATGCAAATGAACAACTGCAGAAGATCAGTGAGAATATGCTGGAAATGATGGAAACTCTTGCCAACGTTGGACGGACTTCTAGATTGTGGCTGCAGTACTTCCACTGCATCACACTTGTGATGCAATTTATCGAAGCGGAGCGCTTGGGAAATTGGGAGCTCTATTTGCAATGTGTCCGGGACATGTTGCCTATTTTCCACGCTGCTGGTCACTTGGCATATGCCAAATCAGCTCAGATATATCTGCAAGACATGGTGGAGCTACAGAATACCATGGATCCACAGGAGTATGAGAAATTCACCAAGCAAGGATACTTCACCATCCGAAGATCTGATAAAAAATGGGCCGGAATTTGGACGGACATGACTGTGGAGCAAACGTTGATGCGCCTAATGAAGATTTTTGGTGGTCTCACGCATGGCCGTGGGATTAATCACGAAGGAGCGGTTGCAAGGTGGATCCTTGGCATGCCTGTTGCATTTGAAGTCATGAACGCCTTTGAAAATTTCTGTGGAGTAAGAGCCGAAAGTTCTGAGCAGCATACGGATTGCAGGCCGTCGAGTATGAAGCGTGATACCGAAGATTATTCAAAGTTTACCGAGTGGCTCACGAGACATGATCCTTTCGCGCCTGTTGATGGTGACAGACTGATGTCAATCGCAGATGGTCTATGCGGTGGAGACGAAGTTAACTGTGACAGAGCTATAGAAATCGGAACGGAATCGATGACATCAATAATGGGAGTGAATGCTGCAGACGTGAAACTAAAGCGTACGACCCGCGTAAAATCCCTTGCAACTGCTAAACGGGGAATATCGATTAATAATGAAAAAGTAGCAGTTGACACCACACTCCTATTTCAAAGAATTACGGTAGCCACGAAAAACGACAGTGAATCGGCTACGGAAGCATTACACTACGAGTTAGCTCCGTTTCCCCTTTCGTTATACGATGCACAGGGGAAGATGCGGGAACCAACGAAATCCGAACTTTTCAAATCATTTTCATGCAAACCCATTAGCGCCATCAGTTTATGTGAGTACGAAACAGTAATCGATGGTGGTTTTTTGCTACATAAAGTCGTATGGCCAGTTGGAAGTACGTATGAAACTGTTTTTGGATTGTATGAAAGTTACATCGTACGAAATTATGGAACCAATTCTGTTGTCGTTTTTGATGGCTACGAAGAGACTGATATCAGTATAAAGTCGTATAAGCGATTTCTGCGTTCCAGAGCCACCAAAAGCACAGTGGTAATGCTTGAGAAGGAAATGGCCATCACAGTGAGTCAAGAAAAATTCCTGTCAAATGATAAGAATAAAAGTAGGCTGATTGGATTTCTTACCAATCATTTGCTCAAAGCTGGCATCGCCGTGAGGCAAGCATCAGAAGATGCTGACAGAATGATAGCTACGACGGCAGTGGAGCAATTGACTCACCATGAGAAAGTCGCGGTTGTTGATCAAGATGTCGACCTACTCGTCTTGCTGATTGCCCTGACTCCAGCAGATAGAGAAATCTATTTTATCAAGCAGGGGAGTGGTAAAGTGGCAACCACAGCATTCTCCACGCAGGACCATAGGCATTTAAAAGACGTAATACTCTTGAGCCATGCTTTCACAGGATGTGACACAACGTCTGCTATCTACAAGAGGGGGAAGAGGTCATTTTTGAAGATACTCCAGAAGAATCACAGTTTAACTCAGGATGCGGAAGTCTTCAACGACCCCAATGCTGCTAAAAAAGATATCAAGCAAGCAGGAGAGCGTTTGATGTTGGCGCTATATGGTGCCAATAAAAAGGAATCGTCGATCAATTCCTTTCGCTTCCAACGTTTCGCTGCTACTGCTGCACGGTTAAAGACAGAGGTCCGTCTCTCGCAACTTCCACCAACAGCCGGAGCAACCGAGGAACACGTCTGGCGTGTTTACTTTCAAGTTCAGCAGTGGCTAGGAAATGATCTTCTCAATCCGCGTGACTGGGGTTGGGAATTGAAAGAACACATTTTTCACCCGGTTATGACCAAAATACCTGCAGCACCAGAAAATATTCTGAAGATGATCTTCTGCGCTTGTAGAGGAAATTGTTCCAATCGATGTGGATGCAGGAAAGCTGGCTTGAAGTGTTCAAGCATATGCTCCGGGTGCCATGGTAATTCGTGCTTGAATTCTATGGGAATCGACACCACCATAGATTCCGCTGAAACCTCGAACGATCCAGACGATGTTGTCCTACGAAATTTCGATTCAACAATGAATAACGACATCGACGATGTAGCCTGCTCAGAGTTACTTTCATGCGAAGACCCAGGGGATAACTTTGAGGATGAGAGTGGGCCGAGTACCAGTAAGAGGGGACGTTTCGAAGTCCTGGACATCCCTGATGACTGGTAAATATCATTAGAAATCATGTTGGTAATGAAACACCGAAAATGTAATGGCAATCCATAGTCAAATTATATTCCTATTTTTATTTTACAGAACCATTGGAGCCAGAATATTATTCGAGATGAAGACCAACACTTAAGATACCACGAGATGAAGACCAACACACCAGATAAACTCTCTAATCGTATAGTATCGTCAAAATGGAGTGTTTTTTAAAGTTGACTAGTTTATTGTTTTTAATTCTTCCAAAATATATCTGTTACAATACCGTCAATTGTTGAAAGCGAAGCACGTATATTCGCGTATACATGTACTGTATACACAAAATTATCTGTAAAATGGCGGGACTCTTAAAGTGCCCATTTGTATTTTTTATTTTGTTAATTTTTTAGTGATTTTTGAACATTTCGTTTCTGGGAATTTTTAATATCTGTAAATCTATGTGAAACTTGTATTGTAAACGAAAATATACAAGAAGTGCTTATGACACAAAAACTATAATTATAAGTCCTCTCGATGATACCCATTACAGAATGCACGTAAAGGAATACTTAACACGTAAATACGGAAATTCAACAGAGGTGGGAAACAATTAATTTCTTGTACAAACATTATTGATAATGAACTATTTTTAATGATAATACGCAGCTGGAAATACCGGTTCAATGGGTAAAATTAATTGTTACTCACAGACACAATTATTTTATTGAAGAAGTCACAAAATTACCAAAGCAATGACAGGCATTATGGGCTCAAAGTACAGGTTGTGAAACGTTTTTCAAGTTCTCACATCGGATTCATACGAAGACTTTTGAGAAATCCGATTTTTGATCGAATTTATTGAGAAATGCGACCTTAAACCGACCGTAATGCAGCCGCCATTATGTTTTCGCTAATTTTGATTTCAGATTCGTAATCAGCGACCTCGAAAACATAAGTATGCCAAGTTTGCCAAGGTTCCGTCAATTCTCTTATAAAATAGGTCCTCTGGTAAGAATTAGGGACCTCGCAGCGGACGTTTGAATCGACTGCGCATTGGCGCGCATCGCGAAACCCGAGCGAGCCGCCATGTTTTTCCCGAGCGCTCAGCTGACGGCTTGTCGTAAATTGATGAAAATTCACTTAAAAAATTCATAGTAAATCAACCGTGCATTGTCTACCATACTTTTTCACAAGGAATCGACGGCAAATTTTCGCCGCTACGAAATGCTCGCTTCACTTTTTTGATTGAGTGAGTAATATCGGAGAAATCAATGGCGAAAATCCGCAAGTTTGAAATCTCCGGTTGTTTTTAATTAATAACAAATCGCGCCGGGAAAACTGAAAGGATACATTTTGATATGTTAATCAGGGGGTCTTTATCTATCGATTGGTGCATATTTCATCCCCTGAGTCCAGATTTCCGAATACAAGTCTAGATTGACTGGACTATCAGCGCCTACGGCGCTTCGCTACGCCTCTGCCTCGACTACGGTTCGTGCTGAAACATCGCACTTGGCCTAACAAGGCCTCACATTTCGCCCTTGTATCGAAATGTACTAATTTTACTCGATTTTGGTGAGATCCCCGTTCATGCAGCTACAAATTTGATACAAATCGTCTAAGGAACCCATTAAACACCCCCCCGTTCATATCAGGCTTCATTATTTTTCAAATACGGAAAAGACCGAGTCCAGCATGCCCTTAAAGTATCCTCGTAGCGACTGTGACTGAGTATAGCTCTCTTACATCGTTACTGGTGTAATAGGTATTATGGCAAGCCGTGTGATACAGGGTAATAAGGGTTTTTATTCAGCATTGGGGTAACACATCACTCTCAATGGTATAATATAATGGTTTGACAAACAATTAGTACGAGAGCCAGTTACCAAAAATTTTGTATCATAGCAAAAAGGGCAAAACCATATAAAATCTGTAGTTTGGATGACTCTGAACCCGAAAACCCAATTTTCAGACATTTTGTGCCTTGCGTCTACCCTGAGCGGATTTTCAAAAATGCAAAAAAAAAGCCACCCGGTATCATAGCAAAACGTCTGATCTACGGAATGTAGTTAGATAATAGCCCTGAGATACCGTAAGCACGATTTTCAGACAAAAAATACCCGTGCGCCTGCCTAGGAAACCATTTCCAAAAAAAAAAAAAAAAATGATACACCTAAAACCGTATCATAATAAAATGTCTGAAAATCATGTTTATACGTAAATTTGGGTCAGTTGATGCTACGAATTCGATTTTCAGACAAAAATCTCCTTGCGTAAACTTTTTAAAGCATTTCAAAAATGCAAAAAAAATTGCCGATCGGTATCATCGCAAAACGTCTGAAAACGGTTCGACATGATAAAATCCATGTCCCAGATGTAGAATTAACCAATATCAGACAAATTAAGTGTTGCATGGGCTCTATCAGACAAGATTTCGAAAAAAAAAATCGTATTTTTCCGTAGTAAGGGATTGCATATGAGTAGGCGGCCGAAAAATTAGGTGAACTTCGGGATTTTTAATCTCATAAACTATTTACTCAATTCAATTCTAGTTTGGCTCATTCGAAAGAGTGTACATTCAAGTACATCCCTAGTTTTTTTTCATTGTCATCAAACTACTACGAGCGCCTTTGTCGTGGTAGGCGCGAAGGGTGATACTCGCCGCGACGGCTCACAAATACCAAGATTCCGAGCACTGGGTTAGTCGGAGAAAAAATACAACGATGGATTCTTAAAATATAGAGTATAACGCAAAAGTTGTCGTAGGATTTTTTATTTAATATTTTTTTTCACGAAATAGCAACTTTTTGAACGGTTTAATAGCAATTTTTACCCAAAAATTATTACCTTTGTTGTTCACAATAAAAAAAAAAAAAAAATAGTCGTCTTAAAAACAAAATCTCACGACAACTTTTTCGTAAGGGGGCATCCATAAAGGACGTCCGCGCCTATAGGGGGGGGAGCGGTTCGCCAAATGTGACTACTTGTGACCAGGGGGGAGAGGGGGTTCATGCTGGGTGTGACTTCCACTCAAAAATCCCACTTGACAGACTTCAAGAAAAAATTATGCGTCAATTTTTCCGTCTGGTTACCTTCGTTGTCAGAGAATTGAGGGGGGGGTCTTTCATTGTGACCATCGGACGTTTCATAGGGGGAGGGGTTCGAAGATTGTGACTATCTGTGACACGGGGGGAGGGAGGGGTCAAAAATTGGTTAAAAATCGCGGACGTTCTTTATGGATGCCCCCTAATGTATGGAATTTGAAAAAAAAATCAATTTTGAAAAATTTCTACTCATCTGTAACCCCTCAAAGACTTCTACAATAAGTTGCCCCCTTAAATTTTTGGATATTTATAAAAAATAAATAAAATTATCCAAGCCCGTGGGACTGAACTCGAAGGAGGTTTGTAATCAAATTTTACAAAATAAAACACTGATGAAGTACGGGCGAAAAATATTTATTGAAAATTCAGTCGCTGTCGGCACGTAGGCTCACGAGCGTACCAAGCGGAGGGGCATTTGCCGGGCGCCCCGAGAAGTTCTACTCGTTTTCAACGTTATGCGCAAGGCACAAAATGTCTGAAAACGGTATTTTCGTAATCTCGGTAATCATACAAAAGATTTGAAACCAATTTGGGCCGTTTTGCTATGATACAGGGTGGCTTTTTTTCTTACATTTTTGAAAATTCGCTTAGGCTAAACGCAAGGCGCGAAATGTCTGAAAATTGGGTTTTTAGTAATCGAATAACCAAAACTACGTACATTTTCGAAATCACACATTTGGCGATGATACGGTGTGGCTTTTTTTTTGCACAGCAGGAATCACCCCCCGCAGCTGTGCAAGGGTTCTGGAGTCTACTACTCGCTAGACGGGTTCAGGGTCATCTAAACTAGTAATTCTATATGGTTTTATCCTTTTTGCGATGATACATGGTTTTGGTAACTGGCTCTCGTACTAAATGGTTGGATTGACTTAATGCAATATTCAGACAGGGATTTTACATCCATAATCTGCTTTGCCTCTGCTTTGTTCTCTGCACTTCCGTTTGATTATACAGGAACCAATTACTTGAACACCCACTTTTCTGCAACTGTACAGTCTAAACAATCGCGATTGCTATGACAGACGTAAGAGACGTCTTCACGTTCCTCTGTCCAACGGATAACTGACGAAGGCATAGACCAATTACCACGGCTGAATCGCACGGTACAGTAGTGGGGGGCTGGAACTCAGCAGTATGAGAACGAACCTCATACTGTATAGAAATAGCTCCCACGTGTTATACCGGGTGTCCCATTTTAATCTTCCACCTGATTTATCTCGGAAAGTACTGCCCGGATCGAGTAATAAGTAATTATTTCAATTTTTTTAATCACAAATGGCAGCGTAAAAATGACAAACATGTTTTTTTTTTTAAATGGGAACATGACTTATTTTGTTCAACAATAAATTCGTTAGGTCAAACCCAACATCTTTTGTAGGAAACATTTTTCAATTGTTATTAACAATTGTCCGTGTTTGGCGTGTGTGTGTGTGTGTGTGTGTGCGCATGCATGCGTGCGTGTCAAACATGAGCAATTGTTAATAACAATTGAAAAATGTTTCCTACGAAAGTTGTTCGTTTTGACCTAACAAATCTTTTGTTGAAAATAAGTCTTGTTCCCATTTAGAAAAACATGGGGTCGTAAAAATGACGTACATCTTTCTTTTTAAATGGGAACATGATTTATTTTGTTCAACAACAAATTTGTGAGTTCAAAACTAACATCTTTTGTAGAAAACATTTTTCAATTGTTATTAACAATTGCTCATGTTTGACACGCACGCACGCCAAACCGAGGGGGAAATAACTCAAGCTTTACCTGACACATTATTTCTTTTGGTGAAATATTTCAAATTATTTCATTTATTTCAAAATATTTTTTTTATTTCAGATTATTTTTTTTATTCCAAATTATTGCTTTTATTTCAAATTATTTCTTTTATTTCAATTCATTTTTTTATTTCATTTCACATTTTTTCATCTATTTCAGCCTCATTTCTTTTATTTTAAATTATTTCTTTTATTTCAAATTATTTCTTATACAATACAATATGTTTGTTTATTCAGGCTTGCCTTCGGCGTCAGCCCTTTCCATTGCCTTTTACATTTCTTACATCTTCCTTAAAATTAATTATACTTATAATTTTCTTCCTTATCTACTTCATTATACTTCATATACTTCATTCTTATTCTTACTTATTATACTTCTATCTTATCCTACCCTAACCTTTCCTTTCTCATAATAAACTCAAAATAAACTCAAACTAAACACAATTCATCTCCCTATCATAATACTCATTATAACTCAAAATAATCACAATAATAACACCAATTCAAATCAAAATAAACCTATTATAACTCAAAATAAAAATCAAAATAATCACAATATTATCCCCCATCCAAAATAAACCCATCCAGCTATTCCCCCTGAATCTTCCACCTCCATATACCCTTTATACCGACTTGCATAGCCCTATTCTATTGCTATTCCCCCTCTCGTTTTTTATTCCCCTCTTCGTTCCCGCCGTTATGGGTCCTCTCCTTCTTCTTCCGCCTTCCTTTCTCCTCCCTTATCCTCCTCCATCTCCTTGTTCAGTTCGGCTAGTTTTTTCTCTAGCTTCCTCTTCTCTTCTTCCTTCTTTCTGTTTTGCCATTCTTTTTCTTCGATCCACCTTGCTTCCCTTTCCAGCCATCTTTCCCATTTCCCTTCTACGCAGATCCATTGGTTTTCTATTTTTATTCTAACCTCTTTATTTTTCGCCCTCTCGTACTCCGCCCTTCTGTCCAGCACCTGCCTTGTCTTCCTTTCTCTGAAGGTCTTATCTTCTCCCACCTTCATTCTCCACTTTTCCTTTATCTTCCCTCCTCTCTCTAACACCGATCTCTTCTCATCCTCTCTCTCGACTTTGTAGAACCACCTGGTTACGCCGTCTCTTCCCTTTCTCTCCCCTAGGTTTCCCTCCCTCACCTCGCTTGTCAACTCCGATCTCAGCATTTCCAGGATTTTTCCTTTCTCTATTTCTCCATCTCTGGCCGTAATCACCAGGCTTTTCGCGCATCTCTTTCTCTCCTCCAATTCCAAATCCCACTGATCTTTCGTCCACGCCTTGGTGCTGTTCATCTCCTCCTCTAGCTTCCTCTCTGCATTTTTTATTCTTTACTCATCGTTCATACCCCGATTCTCCTCGAGTTCCTTGATCCTCTCCTCCATCGTTCCCACCTTCCGTTCCATTTCCGCCATTTCTGTCTCCCACTCTTTCTTTTCTGCTGCCCTCGATACCTCCAGCACTTTTAGCCTCGCTAATCTTGCTTCCACTTTCCTCACCGCCTCTTTTATCGCTGCGCACTGCTTCTCTATTTGTTCTATATCTCTCTCCATTTTCGCTCAGGACTACTGACTTTCGGTCTACCTTTGCGCTCGGCTGATCAGCCTCTACTGCCAGTACTGCCGTCTGCCCGCGCTCTGCCCCACCGCTGCTGCTGTCCCCACTCCTACCCTCCCGTTCCTCTCGTCGACCGTCCGAGCTGCCTGGTGAGAGGTCTACCCTTCGGCTCACGCTTGCAACCCGCCCTCCCCTTGCCCCTGTTCTGCCTGCTCCGCCGCGGTCCCCTGTCGTGCCTTGGTCCTTTCTCTCTCTAGCCTCCAGCCCCATTCCGCACCTCTACCGCTCTCTCTCAGCAGGCTTTCGACGCCCTCGTTCCACCTCAGGCTTTCCATACAATTTTCCGTTAGATGCTCCAGCGATTCTTCTTCTCTTTTACATATCCTACATTTCCTTTCCTCTACTCCCAACCAATATTTACTCCTTCTTTCTTCGTTTCCGCATCTCAGCCTCGCCACTGTTTTCACTGTTTTATCTTTCCTCCCTTTATTATTTCTTATGTATTCTGGCATCCTCTCTTCTACCATCACATCCTTGAACCTCGGTGTGCTTCTAGATTCCTGTATTCTTGCTCTCCTGACTTGTTCCTGTGCCACCCTGTCTCTTCTTTCGGCTATCTCTCTCACCCCTCCGTTTCTCCTTTCCATCTCTACCCACGCTGAGCTGATTCCGCACCTGTTTAAATACTCCTCTCTTTCCTCTGTCCATTTCGTTCTTTCTCCCCTTGTTTCATCCCTTCTCGTTTCTCTCCAGCATTCTCTTAGTAATTTCTTTGCCCGTTCGTTGTTTATCTTCTCCTCGAAGCCCATCGCCCTACTTCCAGTGGTTACGCTTATCTTATCCCTCTTTAGTTCTTCCCTTACTATATATCCCGGCGTGGTCCTTTCTAGGCCTAAAATCCATTTTAGGTATTTCTCCTGCGTTCTTTCCACTTCTTCCCTCTCTTTCCATCCCCATATTTCCACTCCATACATCATAATACTCTTTATTATCCCATCAAACAATTTCAGCCTCCACCTTATATCTCCTGCAAAGCTTCTCTCTCCAATACTCCATATTTTCCCCATAGCCAAGTTGGCTTTTCTCACTCTCTCCTTCACATGCTCGTCGTGTCCTCCGTTCCTTTTAAATCTGTAGCCTAGGTAGTCCATTTCTTTTGTTTCCTCCAGTTCAGTTCCTCCCCATTTCCATTCTATTTTGCTCCTTCTCCCTCCCCCCTTACTGCATACCATAACTTTAGTTTTTTCGGTGTTCACTATCAACTTCTTCTTTTCGAAGTATCTCTCTGCCCTTTTCATCATTTCTTTCATCCCTTCCTGTGTTTCCGCCATGAGCACGATGTCGTCTGCGTAACCCAGTGTCCATATTGTAGCTGCGGATGGAACCGAGCTACGATTAATTAAAAGGGTTCTCTCAAAATGATATCAACGAAGCGTTTTTCAAGAGATCAATATTCACAAGGAAGTATTTATTCAGAAAGACGTGTTATCTCAATCAAGTCTGAGACTGGACTGTTTTACAATAATGCTGGTCGTCGAAGCGACCAGAAGATTCAGCTATTTCTTCTTCAGATATTAAACATGAGAAGATATTCGTCAAAAGCTACACATCAAGTGTATAAGAAGTGAGGGGTTTCTTCGTAACACTGCCCCCCCCTCTAACGAAGAGTCGTCCCGACTCTGAAAATCTCCATCGGGACCGACGCGATGGGTGCTCGCTTCTCTCGAGAGGATCGGAGCTGCGGCTCAAAGGTATGGTTCGATCTCTCGACTACCACGCGACATTCGTCTTCACTCTCGGGGTAAACCGCAGAAAACCCCGAGAACGCAGTGAAACACCAACTCTTGTCCGTGAACAGGAACTCAGGAACTCAGGAACTTAGGAACTCAGGAACCAGGAACTCAGGAACCAGGAACTCAGGAACCAGGAAAAACGAGGGTCTCAGGAACTCAGGCCTGGAGAAACTCAAGACTCCGCGAAACGTTGGTCTTGGGCCCGGAGAACGAAAGAACAAGGAAGTCACAGGATAGGGCAGGCCAACGATCACAGGAGATCCAGGGAAAGACGGGGAGATCGTCTAGAAATCAGAGGACAAGAATGAATCCTCAGATAATACGGGGAAATTCAAAGAATTAAATCTCCGTTTTCCATCGTTTCTCAGCGAAACGGGATTTAATTATCAATACACACAGTATAAATAGTAAAAAACAGAATAAACTCCGGAATAAAAGAAATTGGAACGATCATAGCTCATATCCAGTTTAAGAGAGTCCGATCTTCCAAAAATCCATGAAGAGATCCGTGTTTCGCTGAAGACGTGTAGAAATCCGTGTCTTTCCGAAGGTAGATTGAGATCCGTAGATTAAGACTGCTGTAAGAAACACATCTTCGACCAAGACCAGGGATTTCTCAATCATCCCATCAGGTTGAAGAGGATAACTGTAAAAATGCCTAACACAAATAGGTTGAGAAACGAAGCAATCCGAGCGACGTTCAGATAATTCAGATCCTGAGGCAAAGCCATGAGCTACTCTATCAAAACACTCGTCTCGAGGTCTCCTTTAAAGTATGAGTTTAAAATGTTTAAAGATCATTGTCCTTTAGGAATTATCGTCCCATCGACTTATTGACGACGCGAGGGCACTAGGTTCGTAAACAATAATTATCCCATCGACTTATTGACGACGCGAGGGCACTATTGTCCCATCGACTTATTGGCAATGCGAGGGCACTTGCTGTATGAACAATAATTGTCCCGTCGACTTATTGACGATGCGAGGGCACTACGTTTGTAAGCAATAACTGTCCCATCGACTTATTGGCAACGCGAGGGCACTATTTTCCAATCACTTCAATTATGGTTTGGTTATCGTGTTTTTAATTCCCATAAGTAATCCCAATTCCGCTAGTATAACCTCCTTTGATAAAAACTGTCCTCAGACTGAAGAAATGACACACACTTCAAATCAATAACTGACGCCAACTTCAAATTATTGAACAGCGCCACATTCACTCATCGTATTCAGTCACAGAGTTTGAGTCGAAGGATCCATCACTAACCTCACTCAAATCACTCATAACCTGATAGAAAGAAAACTAGGCTAAAGGCTATAGAGGTTAGGCTGAAAGAGAGGCCAGAAACAAGGGTTGGATTCATCATCCAAAACCCCTACTTCCTCTTATATAACTGATTCGTCAAAAGTTGGAGTATGATTATTAGGCAAAATTCTGTGTAAATTATGTTAAGGTTTTTTTTTTTTAAGGTAGAAGATAGTCTTCGTCCCTTGTCCACCTGCTTTTAGTTTCTTGGTTGGCTCAGATTTTGATTACCTCCCCGACTATTTTCGCGGAAATTACAAGCGGGTGTTCGCGAACTTGAAGGTGAATTATAGAGATGTTGATTTTGGTCTGAGCCGTCACGACCGTTACTATCCCGGTCACGCCACGAATTCTGTCTATCTGACTGACTTCTATCCAAATTGTCGATGTGACGTTTCAAAGCGAAACATTTTTGGGCATCATGACCTGTCTTTTTGCAAAAAATGCAAGTTCCAATAAAATTTCGATTTTGGTAATTCGAGTTCTCGCGGTTGGAAAAAGAAGGATTCTGCTGCGGCCAAGGAGTGGAAGGCTGTTTATTCTGAGAGGTTGAGGAAGGAGGAGAGGGTTTCTCCTCAGCGATCTGACGGATCCTCTGAGGTCCTTGATCTTCTCGATTTAGAGCCTCTATCTCTAAACCTCTGACAATTGCTTCTCGAAGAGTCGGGGGACCCGCCATCTTTAAGGCATGTTTTGTCATAGGGTCGGAGATGGCATTTAAGAATCGCGCACACGCGATTTTATCTCGACTGGAGCTTGAACAGTCCGGTAGGGCGCTGCGAGCCAGCCGCTCGAGGTCGTGACCAAGGGTAGCAAGATCTTCCCCCTTTCCCTGACGACGATTCTCAAACTGGGTAAAATACAACTTCGACAAGTGTTCCTCTCCAAAACGCAACCTCAAAGCGATACAAATTTTGTCATAGTCTCTCGCGTCTTCATCTGTAAGAGAACTGAGAGCGCTGAGGGCGGTTCCTCTCAGAGACGCGGTCAAAGTTGCCGCTTTCTCCGCTAAATTCCAGTTATTTATCTCCGCGATCATTTTAAACTGTCTCTCGTAAATTGCCCAAGGAGTTGACCCATCGTAAGTACTCGGCCGTACTGTTTGTGTACTCCTAGCGCGAGAATCTGAAGTGAAAGTCCCCGGGTTTTGACTGTCGAAGCTATTCCCTAGTGTGCCCGAATTTAATAACAGCTTCTGTAAGAACTGTATTTGACTTTGATCAGAACTCGCCTGATCCTTTTCGCGAGCGTTTTCATAGGAACACTCCGGATAAGAAGTTGGAATGTTTTGAAACTCATTATCATTCGTTTGTAAATTTTTCGCGGACAGCGCAGTAATGACCCTCTGACTCGCCTCCGTGACCAGTCTGTTCAAACTCTCGCGGTTCAAAGTGATATTCTCACTCTGTGATTTTCCTTCTGAACTCTGTTGAACCTCAAAACGTCGGGAATCCTCAACTCCACTCCTGGCGCAAGATAAATGAGAATAGTCTCTCGGAATTGGCACGTTAAAATTCTGAGTCGTATCATTAACGCTCAGGAAACGAGAACTGGCTGCTGCTGGGTTCGACTGCTCAGGAACATGGTCAGGCTCCGCTCGTGCTTGGCTAACATTAGCAGAAAATATTCCTAAATCAAGATTTCGGCTGATCTCTGTGCGAGGTGCGTTTGACGGAACTTCCTCTCGTGCTTGCAGAGTCACCGTCGCATGATCAGCCGCTACATTTTCACTTTGGGTGTGTAGCGATCCTGGAATCTCAAGTCGCAGGGGTTCGTCGCTACACATCAGATTCCTAGCTCTTTCACCTTGATCGTTCCGTAGTGATTTTCCACTACGGACATTGCTTTGGTGTGTCGGCGGGAGTGATGCCAAAAGAATCGCTCCGCTCGTACTGGAGCTATTTAATAGTTCGAGGTCTGACCTTATTATTCCGCTAGATACTCGTCTTTGGGAACGCAGCATCGGACAGGCGGCTCCGCTAGACGGAACCGGAGCGGAGGTCTCCTCCGGAACTCGTGTCCCACAGCTCTCCACCCGCTCGATCCGAAGCCGCATTTCCTCGTGCTGACGCCGTACCTCTTGACGCAAGTCCTCCTGCTGCTGCTGCAGGTCGGACTGAACTCGCTGAATCATACGCTTCCGTTCCTCGCGTTCCCTTTCGAGTTCAAGACGACGAAGCTCGACATCAAGTTGTCGCTCGTCCTTCTCCCGCTCCAGCTCGATACGTTGAAGTTCGAGGTCACGTTTCCGTTCCTCTCGTTCCCGTTCGATGCGGAGTTTCTGGATCTCAAGATTTTGTTGGCGTTCCTCTCGTTCGTTTTCGGACTCAAGCCGTCGAACTTCGAGTTCTCGCCGACGTTCTTCTCTCTCTTGTTCTTGGGAAAGTAGCCGTTCTTCCCGAATTCTGATGACTTCGGAATTAACCTGGTTGTTGATTTGCCGTTGTACCAGCTGTTGATGTTGTTGGACCAACTGCTGAACCGGGGAGATCAGAGGAACTTCCCCTTCTACAGGCATCGCCAAAATCGGAAGTAAAGCGGGAGCTGAGGAGGTTGCAGGCCCTGGGGTTGCTGCAGGTTCTCCTCTGGTTTCTCCCGTACTCGTCGACGCTCCACGAGCGTTCTTGGCACGTCTCTGCTTGCGAGGCGGCTGAACGACCATTTCTTCATTTTCTTCATCTGAGGTATTCGTTCCTCGTCGTGTAATCACCATTATTTCTTTGCGCTTTTTCTTTCTCGTTGAACACTTCCTTACACACAAATTCGCTAATATCGGATTGAGAAGATCCCACTTCTGACACCAATGTAGCTGCGGATGGAACCGAGCTACGATTAATTAAAAGGGTTCTCTCAAAATGATATCAACGAAGCGTTTTTCAAGAGATCAATATTCACAAGGAAGTATTTATTCAGAAAGACGTGTTATCTCAATCAAGTCTGAGACTGGACTGTTTTACAATAATGCTGGTCGTCGAAGCGACCAGAAGATTCAGCTATTTCTTCTTCAGATATTAAACATGAGAAGATATTCGTCAAAAGCTACACATCAAGTGTATAAGAAGTGAGGGGTTTCTTCGTAACAATATCTTTTCGTTCCCTATTACCACTCCCCCGTCCTGTCCTCTCTTCATCACTTCCTCCATTTCTGCTATGTATATATTGAATAGCGTCGGACTTAGCGGACAGCCTTGTCTCACCCCTTCCTTTACCCAGAAGCCTTCTGATAACTTGTCACCTATTCTCACTCTGCATCTTGTCTCCCTGTATATCTCTTTTACTTTTTCCACCAATTCCTCGCTCACCTCTCTCTCTTCCATGGACCTCCACAGCACCTCCCTGTCTAGTTTGTCGAAAGCCGCCTTCAAGTCGATGAAGACCAGGAATACTTTCCCCCTCGGCTTCGCTATCCTTCTCTGTATCACGTGATTTAGGGTGTATATGTTATCAATCGTTCCTCTTCCCTTCCTGAAGCCCGCCTGCGTCTCTCCAAACGTCCCTTTTTCCTCCATTTCCTTTATTATCCTCTCGTTTATTATCGCAGTGTAAATTTTGTATGCTGTGCACGTGAGCGTCACCCCCCTGTAATTCTTTGCTTCTTCCTTGTTTCCTCTCTTGTATATTGGAACTATCACCCCGTCTCTCCACTCCTGCGGGTATCCTCTTCCCTCCCACGTCCCCCTTATCACTTCCCACAGTTTGTCTACCACTGTATCCCCTCCGTTTATCCATGCCTCGTTTCTTATTCCATCCCCTCCCGGCGCTTTCTTCTCCTTCAGCTTTTTTATCTGTTCCTGTACCTCTGCTCTCCTCACTTGACTTCTTTCCATTCCTTCCCTTCTTTCCTCGTTTTCTTCCCATGTCGGTCTCTCCCTGCTGCCCCCCAGGTTATCCATGAAGAATTCCAGCCATTCCCTTTCCGATATCTTTTCACTCACCCCTACTCTTTTCTTTCTGTACTTATTCACGTACTCCCACGCCTCCGTCTCTGTGCTTATCCTCTCCAGCTTCCGTTCTTCTTCACTTTTCCATTCTTTCTTCTTGGTCTCACACCTCTCTGCGTATTCTTTTCTTTTCATTCTTGCTTCTTCGTACCCTTCCGCTGTGTTCCTTTTCCTTGCTCTTTTCCATACTCTCCTTAGTTCCTTTTTCTCTTTCTTGCACTCTTTGTCCCACCACGCGTTCTTTCCGGTCTTCCACTCCGTCTTCCTTTTTCCGGTTACGGTTGCCCCCTTTATCACTCTGCTCAGCTCCTCCCAGCTCCCTTCCTCCCTCCATTCTGCCTCCTCTATTTTCCTTTTGTACTCTGCTTTCTCCCTCTCCCCCCACATCTGCACCTGCCTTGTTTCTTTCTCTGTTTTTTTGGCCCTTCCCTCCCCTTCTATTCTCACCATGATCGGTTGGTGGTCCGACTCTGTCCTGTCCTCCACCCTGAACTCCTGTATTTCCTCCCACGCCGCCTCGTTCACTATTGCATAGTCAATAACCGTCTTGTGGGCTCCTTTTATGTAAGTGTAGGCCCCCTCTTCGTCCCCGACCATGTTGCCGTTCATTATCGTCCACCCGTTCTCCGCTGCTGCCTCGAGAAGTGCCTCTCCTTCTGCGTTCTTTTCTTTGTCTCTCGACTCCCTCCTCCCTCCCTCCCCCCTTTCCTCTCCCTCCGCCCCTCGGCCTCCTTCGCTGCCGATCCTTGCGTTGAAGTCGCCCCCGATGATCAGCTTCTTGTTTCTTCCGACCTCCTCCACCTGGTTGGCTAGTTCTTCCAGTTTCTCTTTTTTTCCCCCCTTGTTATAGATCGTTACTATCGTCCATTTCTCCTTTCCCACCTTTATGTTCCTCTTCTGAGTCCCTTCTTTTTCCTCTTCTTCCTCTTCCTCGTCTTCTAGTTCATCCCTCACCCCTGTCATGATCCCCCCCATTGCCCTCCCTCTCGTCGCCTCTCTTGTTGCTGCTTGGTGTTTCCACCTCCATCCTTTCGGCAATCTACTCTCCCAGCTATCCCATTCTCTTTCCTCTATCCATGTCTCCGTTAATCCTACTACGTCGAATTCTTCCACGTATTCCCAGAAGTCTTCGTCCTTATTCCTGCAACCCGCGACGTTCCAGAATAACACTCTTACTCCCCCCCTGCCCCTTCCCCCTGGCTCGTCTGAATTTCCCCGTTCCCCTCTGGTCCTATTGTCTCTGACCTGTCACACCAGTCGTGCCTCCTGTCATCTATCAAGATTCGCGGCAGCGAATCGCCGCCAAGTACCCGAAGGCGCGAGAGCTAGCCCGAAGTTATTTTCTCGGCCTAACTAGTTATACCTGTAAGCACGGTGTCATATCTCCGGAACGCGTCAATATTGTTCGATAAAATTTACAGAATCGAAAGTCCCCCACCATATGACCTTGCTGTATAAATTTGATCGAAATCGATCCACTGGTTTCCGAGATATTAGTCACGAAAGTTGATGAAAAAGCATCGTCTTCTCCGTCTCCTTCGCCCAAGTTTTTCGCTAGACGCTGGCGTTGCCAATCGATTCCGGTC
This sequence comes from Euura lappo, assembly GCA_018257835.1. Taxonomy (NCBI): domain Eukaryota; kingdom Metazoa; phylum Arthropoda; class Insecta; order Hymenoptera; family Tenthredinidae; genus Euura; species Euura lappo. Next base: position 40,738 of record JAEUYN010001796.1, read on the forward strand.
GAACGGCTACACGGATCGACTTGGGATTTGAATCCTGGTTAGGTTCCGTGGAAATCTCGCCCCCTATTGATTTTGAGCCAAATCCGATCTCTCACTCGGTCGGTATAAATAAATGAGTTTACGAACTGAGTTTCCACAATATGGCCGCACATCGCGGCATCGGCGCTGCGCGCGGGTCGCCGTAATGAAAAAGTTGCAGCGATCTATGATCTAGTTCTTGACTCACGGTCGATAGAAAAATCGAAGAAATTGGCATGGTTATACCATAACCTCGATGTCGGTATCAATAAAATTTAGTCAGTGACCACGAAGTGCTGTGAGCAGTGCTAGTGCTTCTACTTATCGGATATCGATTAATCCACGATAACTAAATCTATCCGTGATTCACAGAAAAAAAATCGCATAATAACATCATAACCTGAAACACAGTCTTGAGATACGAGACCGACCACCACCGTCTCCAAGATATGCATTCATCAACAGTTCTACTTTGCCGATACGGAAAAACGTTCCAATTAAACGCCAAAGATTCATCAAGGTAGACGTAAAGAGAATGCTGTTGATGATCCATCGACATGTCACATACTACACTGCGATATCAGGCCGGACGCCGAGGTATTAACTCAAAAATAATTTCCAGACTATCGCCACGGCGCTTTCAGTTGTAGACTATGACTAGAAACTTGTTAGCAGGGCTGTTGACTGGAAAAGCAGCCAGTTTCGCGTTCGGAGGATTGATTTGGAGTGAAAAGGTTACTAGAAACTTGTAAGCGGAGCTCTTGACTGGAAAAGCAGCCAGTTTCACGGTCAGAAGATCGATTTGGAGTAAAAAAGTCAGCCCGATGTCGAATTTGCTGCGATATCAGACCGGACGCCGAGGTATCGGCTCAAAAATAATTTCCAGACTATCGCCACGGCGCTTTCAGTTGTAGACTATGACTAGAAACTTGAAGCGGGGCTCGTTGACTGGAAAAGCAGCCAGTTTCGCGTTCGGAGGATTGATTTGGAGTGAAAAGGTCACTAGAAACTTGTAAGCGGAGCTCTTGACTGGAAAAGCAGCCAGTTTCGCGTTCGGAGGATCGATTTGGAGTAAAAAAGTCAGCCCGATGTCGAATTTGCTGCGATATCAGGCCGGACGCCGAGGTATCAGCTGAAAAATAATTTCCAGACTATCGCCACGGCGCTTTCAGTTGTAGACTATGACTAGAAACTTGTTAGCAGGGCTCTTGACTGGAAAAGCAGCCAGTTTCGCGTTCGGAGGATTGATTTGGAGTGAAAAGGTCACTAGAAACTTGTAAGCGGGGCTGGTTGACTGGAAAATCAGCCAGTTTCACGGTCAGAGGATCGATTTGGAGTAAAAAAGTCAGCCCGATGTCGAATTTGCTGCGATATCAGACCGGACGCCGAGGTATCAGCTCAAAAATAATTTCCAGACTATCGCCACGGCGCTTTCAGTTGCAGACTATGACTAGAAACTTGTTATTTGCCGATACGGGAAAACATTTTGATTGAACGCCAAAGATTTGTCAAGGTAGACGTGAAAAAGAATGCTGTTTATTAGTCATTGACATGAGATATACTACAGATGTCCATACAGCTACCCGAGGACGGACATAATTGCGCCGCCAAAGAATGCGCCACTTCTCAATCACCAAGGTTCCGGAACAGAGAATAAAAGCTACGAGTTACGGATCAAAGTTGCCCTGAATCCTTGGAGTCAGTGTTGTGTCCTCCTAAGCTGCTTTATACAAGTCAAACCAGTCAATTGTAATTTGTAACACGCTGAGAATGTTCAATCGGATAATCAACGGAGCTGGCAAAGCCGCTACATACACAGATCAACACGAAGAATTCGTTCAGAATCGTTTGGTACCCCGTGAAAGCTCGATACGTCCTCATTGTAAGTATCTTTCCTCGTTGCATTGATTCCGTTCCTACAGAACATCTATAACGGTGAAATTTTGAACCAAACCCTACAACGTTTGTTAATTCGTCTGTGTAATGGAGTAATCTGATCTTTACAGGACAGCAATAGTCACACATCATTCGAATGACCAACGTTCTGAGATGGAATACTTATCTACTGCGTCTGACGCCTCACGGTCTTCCGGCTATCTGCAATCGATGTTACATTACGACCTAAGCCATTACCTGCGTCAACACCGAGCGTATCATAATTTGCAATACCTGGGGAACGATCGATGCGACAGTGAACTGCACGGACGGATACACGACGCAGAGAGTCTTGCCAAATGCATTGTACGCCGATCGGCGCGCCGTGCAAAACTCTTCACTCAAAAACTAAGTGAGTAACTTTATTTTATCAAAGGTTAAACGAAAAGCTTCTAACTGCAATATGTATGTCTAATAATTGATTATTTGTGAAACAGATCCATTAGAGTACGCCAGATCAAACCACGGGAACGCAGAGTCAGACCAGATCAGAATGACAATTCGTCCGTCACCAGAAACAATGATTACTACAACATTCTTGTTAAGTACGGAAAAAAAGCTGAGAAAAATAAACAAATCGATCACGATGACTCAGCTCCGACAGTATCCCATAGATCACAAATCTTTACTCGACATGAGAGTTGCTTGCTTCATTTCTCACCTGATTGATCGTCACCGCAGGGACACGACTATTGTGCTCATCATCAAGAGGTATGCTATGAAACTGATGCTTCAAACTCATCCTTAACGATGGAATAGGGAACCCAGAAAAACACGACTGAAAATTTCTTTCATAGTATTTATTTCCGTTTATTCCTATGGTTTACAGAGGAGCTACTTTTGAGAAGCCAATGCATCGGGGTCGAAGATGAGTTTGCAAGAGTCTGTATTTCCATTGATCTTGTGATAGATATACCACTTTCTCGCACTCCCAGCTTCTCACCGTGCCTCAACCTGTTCAATCGTCGTTTGCTGATATAAGTATGTAGAAACAAACTAATTCAGAATGGCCAATGTTTCGAATTCAAACATCAGCCTGATACCACCACCAGGCTTCAAATCTGCACAATTGTTCAGAATCTTATTCATATTGGAATGTATGCTATACAAGTCGATAGTCCCCGACTTTCCTCTGTCACCACAGCATGGGATATTCAACTACCAGGTTGTTCAAATTTTTATGATTCTCAAAGTGACCTACATTATTATTGGATTTCAGTGGACAAGCACGCAAAGGACAATGATTTCTGTAAGGGCGATTCCACGTCAACTGTGACACTCCTGTCCCTCATAGTCAGCGATTTCGATGAAATTTGGTGAACTCGTAGGTTTTGGAGGGAAACAACTTTTGGCCAAAGGATTTTGGGAAATTCGGAAAACTATAGGAGTTGCGGAGCCTGAAAATTTTCGGACGTCGATTTCTTGATAAAACATATCCCTGACACGAGTTATCGTAATCCAAATCCGTTTTAACGACTTGGCGTGGAAAACTATGAAGTTCTAAGGAAAAAATACGTCACTCATGACAAACAAATAAATTAATGTTTATTATGCAGAAAAACATTGAAAATCGTTTTTTAATCGTGTTCTCTCACTTTATAAATTATGAAAAAAAATCAAGGTATTCCTTTTGGTTTTCTCTTGGATTTCGCCCATCGAAAATTATGGTGTCTCTTTTCGTTTGCCTATCAATAAAGGTCGAAGTCGGTCAGACGCGCGCTCTTGCCGTGCAGTGCAAGCCAGTGTTGGGCGAATTTGAATTAATAGACTACAAATTACAAATTACAATTCGTAACGATTTCTTATTTGTAATCAAACCAAAATCCATTACTCATTACAATTGTAAGTCAAGCAGGTCCTTGTAGGCGCACCTAAATAAGGTCAAAATTCAAAATTCATGAATTTTTTTCTCTGGTCGAATTTTTTTTTCTCACAAACGGTTAGAACACTATGGTTCAGTACAACATTTGATGTACAATTCGTATTTTTTTGAAGTCTGATTATTCAAAACTGGAAGAATGGCTGCATTATTCTCGAAACGCTGTCTTCCAAGTCTGTGGACACTGTCACTTGTACACTGTTGATCTGATTGGAATCAAATTTTCACAGGTTTATCTCCAATAATTTAACTAGTCTTCGACGAGCCGGTGTTTTACATTTTTGATTTCCCTTCATGTTACGCTACCTAAAAGGTCAAGAAATGTACTAAATTTTTTTTTTTTTTTTTACTTCAAATGTTAACAATATCCTAAAAAAAAATTGTATCCAAAAAACGGCTCTTCAAACACTGGTTTAGACATTGCAGATGATCCGGTTCAAATTTCTTCTACATCACATTAACAGTGTGCAAGTGACAGTGTCCACAGACTTTGAAGACAGCGTTTCGAGAGGAACGCTGCCGCCATTTATCCAGTTTTTAATAGTCTGATTTTTTCTTAAATATGAAGTATGCATCAAGTATATCACACAATGGTGGAAACCGTTGGTGACAAAAAAGAATTTCGACCGAAAAAAAAAAATTATAATTTGTGTCCTTATTTAGGTTCGCCTACACTGACCTGCCCCCTCAATCTGAAATACATTACCCATTACAATTGTAATTTGTAATCAATCCGAAATACGTTACCCATTACAATTGAAAACTGTAATTAAACCGAAATACAATAACCATTACAATTTTTATTTGTGATTGAACTGAAATACAATTACCATTCATTTTTAATTTGTAATGCTTGATGCATTTCGGTTTGATTACATTTTCAAATTGTGATGGTTGATGGATTTGAGTTTAATTACAAATTACAATCGAAATGGGCAATTTATTTCGGTTTGATTACGAATTGCAATTGTAGTGAGTAATGGATTTTGGTTTGATTACAAATTGGAAATCGTTACGAATTGTAATTTGTAATTTGTAGTCAATTAATTACAAATTCGCCCAACACTGGCTAGCACTGCACGGCAAGAGCGCGCGTCTGACCGACTTCGACCTTTATTGATAGGCAAACGAAAAGAGACACCATAATTTTCGATGGGCGAAATCCAAGAGAAAACCAAAAGGAATACCTTGATTTTTTTTCATAATTTATAAAGTGAGAGAACACGATTAAAAAACGATTTTCAATGTTTTTCTGCATAATAAACATTAATTTATTTGTTTGTCATGAGTGACGTATTTTTTCCTTAGAACTTCATAGTTTTCCACGCCAAGTCGTTAAAACGGATTTGGATTACGATAACTCGTGTCAGGGATATGTTTTATCAAGAAATCGACGTCCGAAAATTTTCAGGCTCCGCAACTCCTATAGTTTTCCGAATTTCCCAAAATCCTTTGGCCAAAAGTTGTTTCCCTCCAAAACCTACGAGTTCACCAAATTTCATCGAAATCGCTGACTATGAGGGACAGGAGTGTCACAGTTGACGTGGAATCGCCCGTAAGCTTAATGACCCCAAGACCTCGTTTTACCACAGAATCTGTTGCAAATAAACAGTCGACTGATTTTACCTAGAAATGAGAAACAATTAGAATGCAGCGTGACCTGATGATAAATCAAGAGTTTATCTGAGCTATTCCTATTCAGAGAAGTTTAGTTTATAACTCCTAATTTTTACAGGTAAATAACTTATTCATAAATTGTATCTTTCGACATATTTTATTAATGAATTGCTGAATGAATAGTGTCGAATTTTTATTCGATTGAACTTGCATTTCGGGAGAATGAATGATAGTTCTAAGCTAGCACCTGATACAAACTGTGGCTGTTAAAGTGCTGAAATTTTGATTCCAAGTTAAGTTAGGTTGGGTTAGGTTAATTCAACAAGTTAACTGTATACAAAAAAATAAACTTCTATATAATAAATTATTCATGTGTGTCACAGATGACAGTTGAAGTAAATCTGTCTTTTCATTCGGAATGTTTCTCCCCGTACCCTACTTCCGCATGTATTTCCTGACATAATCATACTATATACAAAATTACAGAATTAAAATAATTCAATTTCTTTGAGCGCCACGGTAGTTTTACCGTACATACAGTTGTGGTGGGATTCTTTCGGCCAATGGAATTAAATTGACTCGCTCATGCACAAAGCGTACCGTCAAGTATTCCGTACAAAAACTGTACGAAAGTTGGAATAGTTGATACGTTGATCCGATTGAAATAATTATTGTCGGTTAAGTATGGAACAGCAGTATCCATATTGTGTACTTGCAAAAAGTAGTGAAATCCAACACAAAAACATCGTAGATGTAAAAAAAGCCGCCAAGTACCCACGCAAAAATGAGCAAAACGTATCGCCAGTCTCTGTCGTGAAATCAAGAAAGAAACCAAGCACCGAGCGTACCCCTTCGATCTCTCAGCAAGTCTACGTCGTCAAGTCGGAGTTTCGTGTGAGGATTTCGGAACATCATTCCGAGAGCTACGTACTTGGCGGGCACATTCGGTCCCGTGGAGCTATACAGACAACCCGCTGACAACCCGTTTACGTTTCATGCAGAAATTGAGTTTTTAATGCGACAACAATGAAATATACCCGAAAACTAGTCATTCCAACCAATAATCGTAGCAGAACTTACTTCTACATGTCCTAAATCATAAGGGTCACGTTACAGAGGTCAATCCCTTAGACAATACACAATAATCGTGATCCTTCCGTTGTCATCAGATCAGACTCAGAACTTTGGGAGTCACGTAATTTATACTATGGAGCCGATGAGCGACGTAGAGTAGGTTTTCCTATGATAGGTGACTTATCGTCAAGCTCAAGTATGTTTGTATCAATTATGAGGGAATAAACTATATCCAATTGGAAAACGGTTAAATCAAGAAAACTTTACTTTGTATTTCGGCATCAAACCTAAAACTCACAGCAACGAATGTACGTAAATGCTATAAGTAGTAGTGAGCGTGACAGTTTGATCAAATGATGAATATAAAATCATTCGCAGTTACACATCACGGACGTAAACTCGCACGCGCCAATCTTTCAACTGCCCAGAAGAAGTCGCCCAAAAACTCGGAAGATGGATTTTAAACGAGTGTGAATAAAATCAATGTTATCTGCAGATCGGACATTCTTCAGTCAATGCAAGATTCATGACGATATACAGCGACCGGAAACAGTGTACTTTGAGACATCCATCAGCCGCCAAGTGCCGATACCAGCAATTCTTCACAGTCGAAAGAACGAACAATCAAACAGAATAAAACTCCAAGTAATCGTGTTCTATCGATCTGTAGATCTGAAATGCCAGATTTGATGAATGATCAATATGGAAAACAGTAGGACAAAAAAATCGTTCGCAAGATACGTAAAAGTGCTATGTCAATCCAAAGCAAAAACAAAAAATACAAAATAATTACCCGAATGTGCCCGCCAAGTACGTAGCTCTCGGAATGATGTTCCGAAATCCTCACACGAAACTCCGACTTGACGACGTAGACTTGCTGAGAGATCGAAGGGGTACGCTCGGTGCTTGGTTTCTTTCTTGATTTCACGACAGAGACTGGCGATACGTTTTGCTCATTTTTGCGTGGGTACTTGGCGGCTTTTTTTACATCTACGATGTTTTTGTGTTGGATCCACATCCTCTGCTACCCCGTTGACGTTTTGTGTCCCTGCCTTTCCAGCTCCTTCGCCCTCTCTCTTATTATTTTTTGTATCCTTCTCTCCTTCTTCGTCAGGTCGTCGTCTATGTAGATCTTCCTCTGCCCCAGTTTCTTTTTCCCTTTCATCACCGTCCTTTTTTCTTCCCACGTCTTTATTTTTATTATTACCATTCCCCCTCTTTCTAGTGTTATCACTTGTGTTTCCTCTACTTCGATGTTTCCTCCTGCTGCTGTTTTTATCGCGTTTAGCGCCGTCTCTACCTTGTCGGTCGCCGCGTCCAGCTCCTGCCCCCTCACTACTACGTTTCTCTTCCTCTTCAGTCGCTCCTGCTTTTCTAATTCTTCGTCCAATCTTCCCAGTTTCTGTTCGATCATTCTCACCCTTCCTGCCCCCGGGTCTTCCTCCCTTTCCATTACTTTTTCCTCCACTTTCTCCTTTTCTCTTCTTCCGCTCTTTCTTTCTCTCCGGTCTTCCGGATTTTTGCTTCGAACTTCTCCTCCATGTTTCGCTCCCAGTCTCTCCTCGTCTTGTTTTCTCGCTCCGTCCATTCTTCCTTTTCTTTTTCCAGTTTCCTTATCCTCTCCTCCATTTCCGCCTTTTCTCTCTTCCACGTTTCGTTGGCCGCTTCTAGCTTTCTTGCTAGTCCCGCGACCTCCTTCTTCGTCTCCTTCCCGTCCTCTTCTACCACCTTCATTCCTCTCTCCTGGATTTCGAATTTGTTCGTCAGGAACCCCATCATATCTCTCATCTGCTTCCCCAGGCTTTCAATCGTCTCCCCTTCTTCTCCGGTCTCCTTTCCTTTTTCTTTAGGTGACTTGCTTTTATTTTGTCTCTTCCCTCCCCTCCTTCCTATTTCCTTCCACTCCTCCTCTCCATCGTCTGCCCCCTCCTCAGATCTTGTCCTTTTTCTTTCGGCCTGCGCGTCCGAGTCTTCCCCTTCACCCCCTCCCTTCCCGCCCCCTACTTCCTCCCCCTTTCCTATCAGGAATTTTCCTATCGCGGGTGATATCTTCGCCCCTTCTCTCTCCAGCACTTGCGCCGTTGTCGGTCTTCCCAGTGCTCCTTTGTTCTCTGGGAACCGCGTCTCTTTCTCTGCCGTGCTGTCTGCCCGGTTTAAACTGTTCCCGCGGCTCGTTCCCCCGCCCCTTCCCCTTCCCCGCCCCGAGTCGTCGTCTCTCAACGTCGGCATCGTTCTCTCTACCCGCTAGTCTACGACTAGCGCGGTCTACGCCTCCGTTTTGTTTCCCGCGCTTTCTAACCTCACTTACCCGCACTCCTTTCTGGCACTTTGCCCTTCTTTCTATCTTCCCCTATTGTCCTTGTCCTTGTCCACTTTATCACTTACGTTTTTTACCCCCTTGACTGGTACTTTCACTCTCTATATTTCTTTTAATTATCGCTCCACTTCACTTTTATTGTGGTGTCTCTGGATTCCTTCCACCTGTCACAATTGCCAAACCGGAAGTCCCTTCAAATTATTTCTTTTATTTCAAATTATTTCTTTCATTACAACTTATTTCTTTTATTTCAAATTATTTCTTTTATTTCAAATAACTTCTTTTATTTCAAATAATTTTTTTTATTTCGAATTATTTTTTTTATTTCAAATTATTTTTTTTATTTCAGTGAATTTTTTCATTTCATTTCACATTATTTCATTCAATTCAACCGATTTTTTTTATTACAAATTATTTCATCTACTTCTATTCTTCTACTTCTTTCTACTTCTATTATGTTTCATTATTTTTTTATTTTACATTACTTCATTGCATTTTTATGTTGTTTTTTCAATCCTAAACTAATTCATTGAATTCAACCTAATTTTTTTTTCATTTCAGAATATTTTCTTCAATTCACATCATTCAATTTAATAGAACTATTTTTAATTAGATATTTATGTGGCATGCGCAGAAAATAACTGTTTATTCTGCAAGGTTATATTTTTCGTACGAGCTGTTGGTTTTACCTGGCGAGCCGAAGGCGAGCCTTGTAAAGCAACGGCGAGTACTAAAAACATAACCTTGCTGAACAGTTACTTTCTGCGCGTGCCCCATACAATATTTTTTACGGAAAAGGCATTAATAGTCACTTTGACGCCAGTTGAGTTCCGTACGAACTGCGGATAGGAGCTGCTGTAAAAGGTAGTAGAGGGGGTAACCTGCGGTATAAAGACTTTATTCCGCAACTTTGACATGTGCGCTTCGAACTGCGCATCAAAGTTGCGGAATAAAAACTTTATACCGCAACTTTGAACTTAGCGGTATTAAGTGCCACTTGCCGGAACGAAAACAGGCGTCAAAAAGTGACTTTTTAATGCCTGTGCCGTAAAAAATCATTTTTTGAATTCAAATTACCCGTCGCATTACCCCTCGATTATTCCATTGAATTCAAGTTATTTTGTTTCCACACAGCGAATTCCACAGTTGCACGATTACAAAAGTAGGTAGTATTAAATGATTTACTATAATGTGGTGGACAGTGTTATCATTGATATCGCTCTTTCACAGACAATCGAGTGGACAATCAGGACAATCTAGTGGTCGAGTCAGAAAAACTCTGAGTCTCTGAATGACTAAATCCTCCTGTTAAATAAAATGTTCCACAGTTCTCAGTTCTACAACTGACTCGACAACTGGCTTGACTTGGTTCAGTCGAGCGGGGGGAATGTTACAAGAGAGGATCAGAGGCAGAAACAAATTCCCAGAAGGCAAAAGTCTTGAAAGCGTTTTTTTTTTTGTTTTTTTTAAATAATATTCGTTTATACAATACTTTAGGGTACACGACGCGTGCATGTATTTAAGAAGGATAATACACAAAAGGAGCTGTAGGATGAGGATTGCACTATCAGCGACTAGTATAAGGTAAGTAACATAAACATAAATCGGATAAATACGTTAATGCGGACTTATATTATCAACCTTAGGATTAAGATCAAAATCACAGTATAATAATACGAAACATCAAATTTGTATCTTCAGGTACATATATCATATAAATAGGTATTATTTGAACATAAGTAATATTAGTAAGCTGTTTGTCTAGAGACTCGCAGTTCGCTTTAATAAGAACTGCGCAAGGAAAATCGAACACGGTAAGTCATGTAAAGGTACATTCTGAGGGTAGCACCTCATACATTATATTGGTAGTGGTACGAACCACAAGACTAGTAATCACAACAGGAGCTAGTGCGAAACATCGCTTACGTAATGAAATTCAAACATCGAGTCCATTCACGGCGTTCATCGAAGCATTTTCGAGAACAAGACCAGCATTCTTGACTGTTGGTCTGGGTATGGTAAGTCTGTAATATTTCATATCATAAAAACCGAAAGTTTGCTCATTTCATGGAGTCAGTGAGCCCAAATCATCCCAGCTATACCAATGACACAGAACCCCAAGACCTCGGCGCAATGAACTATCTACTGGAGGTGAGGTAGGAGCCTCATCGAGCGAGTACTGTCGCATTTTCGCCGTTTTGCCAGTTAAATACGAAAAAGATAAAACTAGGCCAGCTAAATAACCCCCACAGCTCTTGCTTTGGAAAATACACCACTCACTGACACGGAGAGAATCGCAGTGCTTAGGCGTAACAGAGCTTAATGTACGTGTACTAAGTCTGGTTGAATTGTCTGGGCCCATAACACGATGCAACCGGTCACTACTAGCGCGCGACTTTTGCTGAGAGAATAGCCAGCACAACGTACTTTTTCTGACGACCAGCATTTTTCCCACACTATCTGTAACAGTAACAAAGGGACTCGTTTCGGCCAGACTCTCGACTTCTAGGTTTTTTACAGAGTAATCTTTCAAATTCAATTCACCAGAAGTAAATTGCAAACAAGTTAAATCTTCGTTACGATCTGCAGCTTCATCCTCAAATAAAGCCGCTTCATCTTCTTCCTGTTGTGATTCAAATACAGCCGAATGTTGCTGTTGATCAGAGTTTACATCGGGAGAAGACGTTTCAGATAATCTGACAAAGTGAGCGTCAACACCAAGGTCATCATCGTAGAGACAATTGGCATCACCGACAGTACAGAAAGTTTCAAGTCTGACACTATCTAGAGAGTGGCTAGAACGGACCATTCCCAGTTTATGACAAGCCTGTACAGCATCATAGCAAGATGCAACCATGACAACCAATAACTCTTCGTCTGTTGGAAGTTGAAGCTTCGGTTTGACAGACTGCTTCGACTTTCGAGCTTGTTCACGAGGAAACATGTATTTTTGACCTAGGTCAGAAATAGCTCGGAGTTGGAGAAAGACTCGTCTTACACGATGTAAAAATCCTAACATGCTGACGTTGACAACCGTTGAAAATGTACTTGTTTGTGATCGGATTTGTCGAAAAAATCTTTCACACTGCTGACTGCCAAATAACCATGGCTTAAATAGATGATATCTTTCACTGTTTCGCAATTTTATCACCATATGAAAAACAGAATGTGCATTTATTTCGAGGCATGCGTATACGTTATTGGTGATAAAATTATCGGATAATCTGTATGTCTTATGCCGAGACAACCAGCATCTCCAAATACGGCAGAAGAAAACAGAATACCACAAGCGATATACTCGTTCGCTTGGATCTAGCGACTCATCCATAAACGCTGATGTCACTTTGTGCATAATATCCAAATATGCTACGGTTCCCTCGCAGTCAGGGATTCGTTCTTTCAACAATTGCTGTACCGAAGGATCCGAAATTCTAAGTGTTGCCAAAAAGTTCATCTTATCCGTGGCGTCTAGGTCAGTGTTTGTGAGCTTATGCATAGACTTATTAACCACTTCAGTGAGATAAGTTAAATGGCTTAACGATGCAAGTTTATCGCCTACTGGAAGAACTATGGATGATTTCAGGAGTCGAGATCTAAGTTTGACAGCAACGTGAACAGGGTCTTGGAAGAAGACAGACTTAAGGCCTTCGTCATAATTGGCGAAATACCATGGTCTAAACTCAGGTGGAACTGAGTTTGTTGATGGAACACACTCGGAAAAGCGTGATTCTATTAACATGGCACTCAGAAGCCGAGAGTCCCCATCTGACGAAAACGAAAGAATCTCGATTCCATGTTTCGCAAACTCTCGTTTAATGTACGCCCATCTTTGCTGCACATTGAAAGTTTTAAATTTGTTGTCGGTCCCAAACAAAAGAACGGGCACCGCTGCAGCCCCATAAGCTACCGGTTGTACCATGACCACGTATGCAATTCTAGCTGGGGAATAGTGATTGAAGAATTGTTCTATTCGACGGGCTGAAGTTGCCTCGAATGTGTTAAGAATAGGACAGGAATTTTTAGCACTTAACGGAGAAACGAATCCTGTGACTAGATTTGTTTTTGAGTCGTATTCTATCCCACCAGTTATACGCGTACCATCTTCACTCACAAGTACTACTTTGGGAAGGCCATTTGCTTCAAGATGAAGTACCAGTTCTTCGACCAACAATTCACCTTCTAAAGGAGTTTTAGTTGAATGAACTCTTTTGTAAACGGTATGAACACTTGGAAGCGCCATATTTGCAGATAAGGTTTCATACAGAAGTCGTCCGCCAATGATGTATATGTAGGTACAAAATGATTTTACAGTTTCTGTATACCTAGCCCCCCTCTTTTTTTCTCAGAATTATGATAGGCAGTTTGCATAACATCCTTCAAAAAATTACCCACGTTTGCAGCGTCAATGTCGTCTCGCGAAGCAACGGCTCTAGTGTTCATTATAATTGAATTTAGTCTATGTTGTAGACCTTTGTTTGCCTGAAGCAAACGCTGGACTTGATTTATCACGGGGAAGTAGCTTGAAATTAAAGACTGGCTATCATCCATACATTTTGTGCGTTCTGCTTTACGTCGTTCACTTCTTACATGCCTGTTTGTGATACCTTTACCAGAATTACTATTCGGTTTGGGAGTGTTATTTGGAAATGGGAAGTCGACCACTCCTAAGTCTCTTTCCCTAGCCCTTCCCCCTGATCCGGTACCAAAGATGAAGTCGAGGAAGAAGTCGTGGAAGAACTAGTTTCTGAGACGTTCTCAGCATTACTGGTCCCAGTGATATTGCAAGGGGGACACTGCCCATCTTTCGACACCACTTCAATCCGTCGTTGAACAGAACTACCTGCAACTAGATACATTATTATGTAGAGAATCATGCGAATACTATAATAATGTAAAGAAACACATTACAAAATCATTATAGATGTTAGTTATTTTACCAGAGCTAGGTCCCGAAACGACACAACTGTGACTGTTAGTCAAGGTACTAGTAGCTGTCTTATCTAGGGGTTTATCTTGGAGCCAGGTCGACATCAGAGCAGCAGACGGCTTCATTGTTGATATTTTTTTCTTGTTTGCCAAACATTTCTCAAGGTGCGATGTGAAATTACTCATGACCCATCGTGTTGCGTGGAAGGAAACTTTCTTTTTCTGCTTGCCAGGGCATGATGGACAAAGAATGGTAGCTGAAACCAAAGAAAAAATATACCTAGTATCAAGGCAACCTAAAACGTACGAGAATGTTCGGCCATAACGGATGAAAAAATGCCATATTAACTTCACTATGAAGCAGTGCTTTTCTTAGGTATAAGAAAGCTACACTACATTACTGTATCAAGAGACATGCCACTTTTAACGCACCTTGTAATATACCTCCTTCACCTAATCTTTGATCGGAATCCTTTGAATCGTTTACCGATAGTGCCGCATTGATGGTTACATCAATTTCCCATGTATGGGCGCTGGGTAATTCGCTCAAGATATCTGGGTGTTTATTGCACCACGAGTTTAGTACCTTCAAGAGCGACGTTTTGCCTGACTGTATTTGGTCTTGTTTAGTTCCTTCAAGCTCAGCGTCGCTTTCATCACCCTGTGGTGTAGATTTGTTCTTTATAGAAGCCGACTTTGTTTTGGCCCGTTTTAACTTCGGTTTTATTGGTCGTTGGTCATTTGCTGAAGTGGGAATGAAGAAGCTAGGATCTTTATCTATCTTCTGCGTGATCAAGGTTGTCAGGTTACTCAGTAACCTTCTATGACCAATTGCAATACAGAAGTTTCCAGGGTCCTTGGCATATATGCCGTAAAACTTCACGCGATCTTTCAGATTGCCAAGTAAACTCTGCATGGTATTGCCCCTTGCAAATGTTTGTAGCTCATTGACGTCGTCAACAGTCAAGCTAGCCAAAGCATGTGGGTTGTCAAATCCTTGAAGTTGTAGTAAAAGTTTCAAATATTCTGGCAATGGACATCCAAGTAGCATAGTGATCTTTCTCCATACTTCTGCCTTCTCTTTTTCCTCCTCAATCTGAAAAAAAAAATCAGACCAAATGTCATTAAAAATGATATCGTCTGAATCGAGGCTGGATATACCTCAAATCAATACTTTTATGAGAAGAGTAATTCTTCCGACAGACTCATTTCTCTTATAATGAAATAAATTACCACGTTTTCATCATCTTCTGCATGAGCTCCTCGAAAAGATCTAAGGGTGACGGCCGTCGATGTATCAATTATCATTTGTTCCTCCATTGGATCCCGATTATAATAATTCTGAACCTAAACACAATTGAATATTACATTGAGGCCAAACATATGGTTCAATCTAAGTAATTGAACTTGTATGTGTATGGGCCATTCTATCAAATCCTGTACACAAATCCGGCCTCCAAATTTTTTATGTTTTTTTTTTATGGTTTATTCACAATATTTAGCTGTCAACAAAGAGACTTCTCGAGTATGAAACATCCCCGACTCCAATTAATAGAGGTTTTCGTAATTATTCGATTGTGCTTCGGAATTTTCCAATGTAATCAAACGGTTTAAAAATTACGATAAAAAAATAGAAAATACGGTTTTCGATCGGAAATGTTCTGAATTTTTCGAAAACGATGAATATTTTTATCGTACTTGTAATTCGTGTTTGATTTCGTGACCCCTTCTTGTTTATTAATGAAAAGTAGTCGGTGTGGGTCAAAGATAATTGATTTTATTTCGACGTTTCGGCCGGGCCCGGCCGGCCATCTTCAGGAAAAAGAGGATGACTATCCTAACCTAAGCGATGTTGGTGACCATCGAGGAGGAAGTGAAGTAATGTTCAGCGTGAAATTCGAAAAATAAGTCTCAAACGTCAATTCCAAAATCACGTCCAAACATTTTCTGCTCATTTACCTCCAAGTCACAGTTACGATTTGAATAAAATTTGACGGTTGTTTGTCATCATTTGTGCATTTCGATGTTAACATGCAAATGTATCTACGTGTAACGTATGACATGTTACCTCGAAATCTCGATCGAAATACCCGAATGATGACAGAAAACCGTCAAATTTTATTCAAACCGTAACTGTGATTCGGAGGTAAACGAGTGAAAAATGTTTAGACATGATTTGCGTCGGAAGTATTCTGAATATTTACAAAAAAATGCAGATTTTCAAAATACGATGGAAAACATGATGAAAATGGCGTTTTAAGTCTTATTTTCCCAATTGCACGCTGAACATGACAAGTCAGATGAAAATAATCATAATTTTCGACAAATTCAGAAAATTTCCGATCGAAACCCGTATTTCCATTTTTTTATTCAAGACATTTTTTGAACCGCTTAATTAGATTGGAAAATTTCTAAGCAAAATCGAATAATTAAGAAAACCTCTATTAACTGGAGTCGGGGATCCTGCATACTCTAGAAATCCTTTTGTTGACACCTGAATAATGTAAAGAAACCATGAATTGGGTGCCAGATTTGCGTACAGGATTTGGTGGAATGGCCCGAATGGCCCATAGACATATACACCAGAGGATATCTTGTATTAGAAGGATGTATTACAAATTTTTAAAAATGCGAGCAAAAATGTAAATAATAAGGGCAATTCCACCAATTATCAACCAATGTTTGGGCCTGAAAAAATTGATTTGCCTCAATTTTTTTCCTCGCATTCTGTGAACCGAGATTGGCAGATTCACCAAGTTTCAGCCAAATAGGACTCACCGTTCACGAGGAATACGATATTCAATTTTTAGGATAAATTTTTTTTACGCATTTTGAACGTACTTCCAACGTCACAATAAAAATTAGAAAAAATACGTTTTTCATGTGAAAAACTCTCAGCTTTTCGAATCCATTTTTCATTCTTCACTATCTCTGCTGAAACCAGCTCAAAAACACGTTTTTTGACAAAAAACAGCGATTTCTCGATGTGCTCAATGTTTTATCATTCTTTTGAATTTTTATTCCGAAAGCTGAGATTTTTTCAGTAAGAAACCCAAATTTTCAGAGTGGGACGGCTAGTGGTCACGTGTGAGCTACGATTAACCCCTTGGCAGTGAGGCAAAAATGGGATTTTCGTGCCACTTTTGTGTTTGAAAAAAAGGCTTATTGAAATTTTCTTCCGCCATATTGGATCCGCCATTTTGAATTTTGGAAATCTGACGTCATATTCGGATCCAGCGACCTCGAAAACCTGAAGTTACTCACTTTCATCGGAATCAAACTGTTTTCCGAATTTGCGTCCGCCATATTGGATCCGCCATTTTGAATTTGAAAAATCCGATTTCAGATTCGGATTCAGTGACCTCAAAAACCGTAGTACTGAGATTGTAGGATGAATGTATTGACTTTTTTTCAAATACAAACGTGGCACGAAAATCCCATTTTTGCATCATTGCCAAGGGGTTAATCGTAGCTCACACGCGACCACGTAGCCGTCCCACTCTGAAAATTTGGGTTTCTTACTTAAAAAATCTCAGCTTTCGGAATAAAAATTCAAAAGAATGATAAAACATTGAGCACATCGAGAAATCGCTGTTTTTTTGTCAAAAAACGTGTTTTTGAGCTGGTTTCAGCAGAGATAGTGAAAAATGAAAAATGGATTCGAAAAGCTGAGAGTTTTTCACATGAAAAACGTATTTTTTCGAATTTTTATTGTGACGTTGGAAGTACGTCAAAAATGCGTAAAAAAAATTTATCCTAAAAATTGAATATCGTATTCCTCGTGAATGGTAAGTCCTATTTGACTGAAACTTGGTGAATCTGCCAATCTTGGTTCACAGAATGCGAGGAAAAAAATTGAGGCAAATCGATTTTTTCGGGCCCAAACATTGGTTGATAATTGGTGGAATTGCCCATAAACATTATCGGAAACATCCGAAATACGCGGAAATAAGCGTTGTTGTTGAGCTGGACTTTCATAAACCCACAATTTTTTGCATTCAAGAAGTTGCTAATCTATGAGAGTGAACTTTTTGCGAACTGAAGCAAAATCGAACTAAAACTGAATGTAAAAAAAATATGAGCTAGAATTGAAGGTTATGTTTGAATTGCAGCCTAGTTGCCACTGACCGTAACGCGAGGATCGGCTGGTGCTATTTAAACACAATGTGCAGTTGATGAAAATCCGAATGCAAATAATTACAGAATAATTTTAACTTACTGTAAAGGTATTTTTTCAGGTGTTTGATCCAGTGCTTGTGAGACACATCGGGAAATCCCCGCTTGGCCGGCTTTGTTTGCACAAGCGCATCACTGCACGCAACCACTGGTCTCTATCGCGGCCATGTTTGATTAAGTAAAAATACAACTATTTCGCGGTAGATTCAAATGGCGGTCATGATGTGAGTACAAATTCGGAAGATTCTTATACCTTACTCGAAGAATCGATAGTACCATACGGTACCATATTATTAAAATAGTAATTGAAATTCACGTTTTTGGTATTATTATTATACACTATTTTTTTGCATTTTTTTCTGATCATTACATAGTAGAAGCCAAGGTAGAAACGATCTGTAATAGTACATTTTTTATATCAACTTGAATTTTGAATTTGAATCGCCTTGAGAATTGAATAAATTCGAAATCAATAATTTATTCATTTATTTGTTTTCCATTGGAATACTTTTACATGTTGTGTATATTTTACGCTTGCATTTTATAATCTTTTCTCAAATGACGTAGGATTTGTTTATATATTTGTTCATTAAATTTCACGGGTTGAACCCCTTTTGTATAAAACCTCGTGTAAACCGTAGTATAGCATGGCATGTTCTGCAGCATTTACAGGTTGGAAGTAATTTTGTGCTACCTGCAAATGTATTAATTCCGTCTAAATTCCGGGATAAATTCAACTCTCGATTCAACTGCATGGATAAAAAATGCAGTGAAGATTCACGTCGAATAAATAATACTATTTTAACCGAGATTTTAATAGTATACTACTCTTGGTTCTTTAACTGCGGGGATAAGAATCTTTCAAATCTGTACTCATAATATTAGGCGCATTCGCGTTGGGGCTAAAAGTGATTTTCATCATAATGATGAGATAATCTAGCCAATCAGATCATAGCCTAAATTCAGTGCGGTGCTAATCGACATCTGATTGGCACATCATTATGATGACAATCACTTTGATCCCCTATTGTCACAACTTCGTTCACAACAAACGAAGATCGAAATAGATCTCGAAGGGATCTAGATACTATCGATCTACATTATTCGACGCTGCGAAAAACGAGCGCGCGAAATATTTCGAGTGGTCATGATTTTCGCGCGCTGACACGGATAAGTCTGGCATAAATACAAACTAATAGAAAGTAATTTTTATCAAATTAGTCAATCTTTACTATGTAATTGACGAGGTAATTGAGTAATTTTTCATTATTTTCTCCTTATTTCAGCTATCTTCGAGGTTATTTCTGATTATTTCAGTTATTTCCGCGGTTATTTCTCATTATTTCATTTATTTCTCATTATTTCATTTATTTCGCATTATTTCATTCATTTCTCATTATTTCAGTTATTTCTCATTATTGTAACGGAGGTGCCTCCTCACTTCATAAACACTTTGTGCATGACTTAAAAGATATATCTTCGCATGTTAAATAACTGAAGAGAAATAACTGAATCTTCTGGTCGCTTCGACGACCAGCATTATTGTGAATATTAGTCTTGTTTCAGACTTAAAACTGGAAACACGTTCCGTTAATAAAATCTTGATTCATTGATAAACCTACTCTTTCACGCTTCGCCTTGATCATTTCGGGAGGACCCTTTTAATTTTGTTACTTAGTCCTTGTACTCCGTAACATTTGGTGTCAGAAGTGGGATCTTCCTGACTCGATTTTGAGCGTTTTGTGAGAGAAAGGTGTAAAGTGGTGCTTTAAGAAATACGACGAAAGCGAATACAGAAAATCACACGAAAAAGAATACGAAGAAATGTCTACGAATGAAAGGAATATCGAACTACCAGCACCGACTCCACAGAAACAGAGGCGTGTGACTCGGAGTACTCGGGGACTACCATCCCTTTTAGCTGAGATCGACGGGTTGACCGCAGCTGACCAAAGGCCTGCGACTCCCCCGATCTTGGAAGTTCAGCGACCACGGACGCCGTTCCGAGGAGAAGGAGAGGATCGTGAAGCCTCTCCAAACCCGCTGCTACAACGACAGATGAGGAGCCAAATAATTAGTGAGCTCAATAATATCCGAGAGGAAAACTTATTTGCTCAGGAGCGTGCTGAGGAAGAACGTCGCCTGGAGTTGGAGGTTCGCCGACTCGAGGTCGTTCGGGAACGCGAAGAACGAAGGCGGGCTCTCGTAGCGCAACGGGTCGAGATCGAACGTGATCTCGAAGCTCAACTCCAAAACGAAAGAGAGGAACGACTTCGCACCCAGGCTGAGCTCCGTCTTCAACAACAGGAACTGCGTCTTCGCCTGGAGAGAGTGGAAAGCCGCGGAGTCCAGGTCCTGGAGGAACAACCCAGGCCGATTCCAAGGAGCCGCACCACGTCCCCCAATCAGGTTCTGAACCAAAACGCGCCCGGCGTGACGCCAAGGTCAGAATTTCAGTTCTTAAATAGAGCCGGTACAAGTGGAACGATGCCACTGGCGACGTTCACACCGGTGCGTCATTCTCAAGTGCGTAGTGAGAATGCACTACGTTACGACACCGACGTGAGACGTAGAGACCTGACGTGTGGCGATGCTCACCCGAGGGTTGGGAACCCGGGATCGCCACACAGGCATGGCGATAATGTAGAGGCTGGCTCGGCCACGAATTTAGGTCGAGAGGATGCCCGGCTCGCCGTACCCCGAGTAGGAGCCAGCCCAAATTTTAGGATTAACAGGCCTATTGCCAGGAATAGCTACATCCCAGAGGGAGTGAGCGGAGAACGGGAGCGGATTTATCCAGAAACTGTTTATGTACCGAGAAATGACAATGTTTTTCCTCCGCGTACGCTTGATTACTTGAACGACGGCAGGAGTGGTGAGGAGTTTCATCATGGTCGTTTTGCGAGGGTGGAGGCAGGAGTTCCCCAAAGAGCTCCGGAACAAAACGTTGTTTTGAACCAGGAGAGTTTGCGGAACATAATCACGGAAGCTCTGTCCGCCTTTTCTGCGAACCATCTCGCGCCAATGAATCCCCCCACGTTAACTTTACCAATTGCTGGGCCGTCGGTCCCCCAAGGCTCAAATCCGGGAGTCTCTGCTTCGGAAAACCGATCCAAGAACTCACAGAATGTGAGACCGAGTAATTATGACGGTTCGACTCCGTGGGCCATTTACGAGCGACAATTCACCATGATCGCGGAGTTAAACAATTGGAGTTTCGCAGAGAAGGCTGCGACTTTGACCGCGTCTTTGCGAGGAGATGCTTTGAGCGCACTGAGCTCGTTAACTGACTCAGACGCGCGAGATTTCATAAAAATCTGCACTGCTCTGAAATTGCGTTTCGGGGACGAACACCTTTCGGATCTTTATTTCACACAGTTTGAAAATCGGCGACAGAAAAAGGGAGAAGATCTGGCCACTCTTGGTCATGATCTTGAGCGGTTAGCACGTAGTGCTATCCCAGATTGTCTTGGAGCGAGCAGGGATAAATTAACCTGTGCTCGATTTATAAACGCAATCTCAGACCCAGCGACGAAACATGCTCTAAAGATGGCCAAGCCTCCTACCCTGCGTGACGCTATTGTTAGAGGTTTGGAGATTGAAATCCTCAATCAAGAGGCCCTGGGCTCTCAACGAGTTCGTCAAATCGCTGAGGAAAAACCCGCTCCTCCTGTTAAGAGTTCCCCAGCGAAACCCTCTACCACTCCTTGGCCGCAACAGAGCCAATCCAACTCCCACCGAAATAACGAGAGTTATAATGAGAGGCAGCAAAACCGAAACTATATTAAAACTTGTTTATTTTGCAAAAAGACAGGTCATGATGCCCAAAAATGTTTCGCTTTGAAACGTCACATCGACAATTTGGATAGAAATCAGCCAGATAGACAGAATTCGTGGCGTGACCGGGATAGTAACGGTCGTGACGGCTCAGACCAAAATCAACATCTCTATAATTCACCTTCAAGTTCGCGAACACCCGCTTGTAATTTCCGCGAAAATAGTCGGGGACGTAATCAAAATCTGAGCCAACCAAGAAACTAAAAGCAGGTAGACAAGGGACGAAGACTATCTTCTACCTTATAATAACCTTAACATAATTTACACAGAATTTTGCCTAATAATCATACTTCAACTTTTAACGAATCAGTTATATGTATAAGAGGTAGTAGGGGTTTCGGATGATGAATCCAACCCTAATTTCAGGCCTCTCTTTCAGCCTAACCTCTATAGCCTATATAACCTAATTTTCTTTCTATCAGGTTATGAGTGATTTGAGTGAAGTTAATGATAAATCCTTCGACTCAAACTCTGTGACCGAATACGATGCGTGAATGTGGCGCTGTTCAATAATTTGAAGTTGGCGTCAGTTATTGATTTGAAGTGTGTGTCATTTCTTCAGTCTGAGGACAGTTTTTATCAAAGGAGGTTATACTAGAGGAATTGTGATTACTTATGGGAATTAAAAACACGATAACCAAACCATAATTGAAGTGATTGGAAAATAGTGCCCTCGCGTTGCCAATAAGTCGATGGGACAGTTATTGCTTACAAACGTAGTGCCCTCGCATCGTCAATAAGTCGACGGGACAATTATTGTTCATACAGCAAGTGCCCTCGCATTGCCAATAAGTCGATGGGACAATAGTGCCCTCGCGTCGTCAATAAGTCGATGGGACAGTTATTGTTTACGAACCTAGTGCCCTCGCGTCGTCAATAAGTCGATGGGACGATAATTCTTAAAGGACAATGATCTTTAAACATTTTAAACTCATACTTTAAAGGAGACCTCGAGACGAGTGTTTTGATCGTAGCTCATGGCTTTGCCTCAGGATTTGAATTATCTGAACGTCGCTCGGATTGCTTCGTTTCTTAACCTATTTGTGTTAAGCATTTTTACAGCTATCCTCTTCAACCTGATGGGATGATTGAGAAATCCCTGGTCTTGGTCGAAGATGTGTCTCTTGCAGCTATTCTAGCCTCACATCTCGTCCTCTCTGCGAAGGGATTCTGGATTTTGGGATTCCGACACGGCTTCGATGACATATGGATTTCTATGTGGATTTCTACACGGATACCTGGAAGATTGGTCTTCTTCAAACGACGGATGAGATATGATCGTTCCAATTTCTCCATGATCCATTGTCCTCTTATAAATTTGTCAGATACTCAATGAGTACAGTTTTCAAGGAACGATATCTCGTTTCCATGAGAATCTGAGTTCTCGGAATTGAGATTGACTTCACAATCCCTTTTATCCTTTTCCTGTGACTCATCCCTGTCCTCCAATTTCTAGATGATTTTCTATGCCTCTGGATCTCCTGTGACCGTTGACCTGCTCCCGTTTCCCCGACATTCCAATCTTTCCGTTCTTTGGCTGCAAGTCCAACGTTCCGTGGAGTCTTGAGTTTCTCCAGGCCTGAGTTCCTGAGATCCTCGTTTTCCCTGGTACCCGAGATCCTGCGATTCTTGGTTTCCTGGTTCCTGAGTTCCTGGTTCCTGAGTTCCTGTTCTCGGACAAGAGTTGGTGTTTGACCGCGTTCTCGGGGTTTTCTGCGGTTTACCCCGAGAGTGAAGGCGAATGTCGCGTGGTAGTCGAGGGTCCGAACCATACCTTTGAGCCGCAGCTCCGATTCTCTCGATGGAAGACAACACCCAGCGCGTCGTCCCCGACGACCTGTTTTCGAGTCGGGTCGACTCTACGTTTGAGGGGGGGGCAGTGTAACGGAGGTGCCTCCTCACTTCATGAACACTTTGTGCATGACTTAAAAGATATATCTTCGCATGTTAAATAACTGAAGAGAAATAACTGAATCTTCTGGTCGCTTCGACGACCAGCATTATTGTGAATATTAGTCTTGTTTCAGACTTAAAACTGGAAACACGTTCCGTTAATAAAATCTTGATTCATTGATAAACCTACTCTTTCACGCTTCGCCTTGATCATTTCGGGAGGACCCTTTTAATTTTGTTACTTAGTCCTTGTACTCCGTAACATTATTTTAGTTATTTCCTCGGTCATTTCGCAATATTTCACGAGCTATTGACACGTTATTTCAACGAGTTATTTCCCCCTCCCGCCAAACATGGACAATTGTTAATAACAATTGAAAAATGTTTCCTACAAAAGATGTTGGGTTTGACCTAACGAATTTATTGTTGAACAAAATAAGTCATGTTCCCATTAAAAAAAACATGTTTGTCATTTTTACTCTGATTGGTCGCCTTAAAATCCAACTGAAGATGGCAGCCTTCAATTTGTCCCACGTCAATCGCCCGATGCGCCTTCCAGTTAGTTCCCATTAAAAAAAACATGTTTGTCATTTTTACTCTGATTGGTCGCCTTAAAATCCAACTGAAGATGGCAGCCTTCAATTTGTCCCACGTCAATCGCCCGATGCGCCTTCCAGTTAGTATATAGAGTTCAGTGCCTGGCGCACAAACTTCTTCGCAGTACGGAGTCGGAGTCGTAACACATACGTATCGCTACGCGATGTAAGTGCTCGCACACATAGCGCCGACCAATCAGACGCGCTCCTATACACTGACGTGAGTCGGTACGGTTCGCGCGTTGGTGCGTCCACGCTACGCCGGTCGGTACGGAAGACCGAGAGCATAGCGCTGTTGCCAACGATCTCCCGCCTTTTTCGAAGGTAACGTGCAGTGCGTATCCACAGCTCTTCTCTGTCAGTAAAAACAGTTATCGAAGAGATATTGTGTTGATCTTGTTTACAAACTGAAAATACAGGTAAGAATTATATCATATATATATTATAACAGTAAAGTACATGATTGCATGTCCGGATGTCCAGAAAATATCTAAATTCTAAAGTCTCCGTCACGTTCTCATCATACATTAATAATTACGTATTATATATATGATTATTATTATTATTATCATTATCAGTATCATTATTTTTTTTCTTCATTTTTGTAATTATTTATCATATGTGACGGTAAAAGGTGACTGAGACTGAGAAAACAGTCCACCGTTTACAATAAGAAAGCTTCTTTACTAGTTAACGTACCAAACTAAAAGAGTTGGGCGCCAGGTAGCGAATGTACCGCCGTACGGTAGGTTAATCAACAAAACAGACTAAACAAACGATATTCAGCAAACGGTAGGTTCGATAACGAGAGATAGAAGCACTGCTCGGCTAAGCTGCAGTTTACTCAAAACGTATGGTAGAGTGGGTAGGTTCTCCAGTAAATGACACGTGGGTAAGTAGTTTAACGGTAGGCGGAGCCTACTATATTAAGTAAAGCAATAGCAATCCAGTTTTACAATAAATGATCACAGAAATCAGTCATAAGCGAGAAGATTCACAAGAATACATAAGAAAATTATTACATAAAAATAGCAAAACGTAACCGCATCGTACAGAACAAGGCAGAATTAACGGAAGGAGGTAAAGTCGCAGACTCGATACAATAAAAGATACGGACTTAAAGGTAAGCGTCACAAAGCGACGTCATACTCATAAGCGAAATGCGATGCGTTAAGGGCATGCTGGACTCAGATTTCCATATTTAAAAAATAATGAAGCCGGATATGGACGGGGGGGTGTTTAATGGTTTCCTTAGACGATTTGTAATCAAATTGGTAGCTGCATGAACGTGTATCTCACCAAAATCGAGTAAAATAAGGCTTTTTTGTTTCGCGAAGCGTGGGGACCGTCACTTGTTTTCACTGATATCACCGACTATGCATCACAAGGGCGGAAACGAATGCAATTCCACCCTCGTCAATATAATTCCACTCACATATATCGCAAAACTTGTTCATTTCACCCAACGATGAAGCCTCAGAATTGTTTCCAGAAAAAGACTGTAATTTTTCTCGGTATAAAGCACCGGGCGCGGCCATGTTGGATCGTTTCGCGATGCGTGTCGGGCCCGTCAGCGCTCCTTTTTCGACGCGCGGGCTCACCGGGAACCAAGCTTACAGTTGTTGCCAACCTTCGTCTCGCGGTCCTGCGTTTCACGAACCGCCGTTCCTTGTTCAGCGCTATGACAGCTGAGCGGGAATTCAAACGGATATAATTCGGAATAATAATAGTTATAACAATGCATTGTTATTATTATCATTATTATTGTTATTATTATTATTATTATTATTATTATTATTATTATTATTATTATTATTATTATTATTATTATTATTATTATTATTATTATTATTATTATCATTATTATTATTATTATTATTATTATTATTATTATTATCATCATGTTGTTGTTTGTAATCGGGGGTGACCAGGCGCTCAGTCCCTACGGACCATTGTGCCCGGGCCCTTATGGGCACCCTATGTAGTAGGGAAGGACGTGAGGTCGGCCAGCTTGGCGAACCGAAGCAGCCTGCCCACGCCCATCTCCTCTATTTTCTCCTCGCCGGTGAAGTCGGTTCCCAGGGCCAGCCTCCGCGGGCCCACGAGTCCGTCGCACCGTGCGATCAGGTGAAGGGGAGTCTCTTGCTCCTTCCCGCATCTCGTGCAGAGGGACCCTACTCTGAGCCCCAGGTGTACGAGGTGCTTGCCTGTGTACCAGTGACCGGTGATGAGTCCTATAATAGTCCTCAACTCCGTCCTGTTCATCTTCGTGAGCGTGGACCCCAACTGGTGGGATGGCCCTCGGAAGAGGGCCCTCGTATGAGCCATGCCTGGTGTGTCGGTCCAGAGGTCGACGAAGCGACTCTCCGCCCTTGCTTTGGATAGGCTCCTTGTGAGCCCTGCTGTTATGCCCGTTAGGCAGTCCTCGTCGCATTCTCTGCGGGAGGCTCCTTTCCTGGCCAAGTTGTGCGCTAGCTCGTTGCCCCGGATGCCGCTGTGTCCCGGCACCCAGAGCAGCTTGACGTGGTTCGCACGCGCTAGCCTTGTCAGAAGTTCGACGCAGTCCCATACCAGCCTGGATCTTATGACGCAAGCGTCCAAGGAGCTGAGTGCGGCACGGCTGTCGCTGCATATGTAGATGTGCTTGCCTTTGTAGCCCTTCGTCAGGATGGAACTGACGCAGGCCTTTATGGCAAACACCTCAGCTTGTAGGACTGTGGCCGTGGGCCCCAGGGCTAGCGAGGTGCTCACCCTGGGTCCCTCGCACCAAATGCCGGCCCCAGTCCCAGTGTTCGTTTTGGAGCCGTCTGTGTACCAG
Organism: Euura lappo; assembly: GCA_018257835.1. NCBI lineage: Eukaryota > Metazoa > Arthropoda > Insecta > Hymenoptera > Tenthredinidae > Euura > Euura lappo. The sequence goes on from JAEUYN010001796.1 coordinate 67,824, forward strand.
ACGAGTCCTTGTGGCGAGAGAATCCTGTCCCGGTCTGCTTCCCAGGACTCCCTGTCAGGGTAAGCCACATTGAAGTTGCGGCCGAATAGATATCTGTTGGGACACCGGTCCCCTCCTTGGGCCAGGGTTGCCAGGGGCACCCCCACCTCCCGGAGTAACACCGTGTGTCCCACGCCCGTTCTTCTCCAGAGTCCTAGGTACCATAGGCGTAGTGCCGCCCTCCAGGCCTCCTCTAGTATCGTGATATGCGGTGGCGGCAGGTTCAGCAGGGCTCCCATGGCAAGTCCGGGTGTGGTTCTGAGAGCCCCAGTTATGCCAAGCAGCGCCATCCTGTATATCCGTTCGTATGTCCTCCGGAGTGTGACCTTGCCCATAGCAGGCCACCACACTAGGGAGGCGTATGATAGTTGGGGTAGCATGATGGCTGTGAATAGCCATCGAACCACCTTTGGTTGTAGTCCCCAGGTCTGGCCCACCATCCTTCTACAAGCCCAGTAAGTGGCCGTGGCCTTCTGTGCCTGCTTGTTGATGTGGGCCTTCCAAGTTAATTTGGTGTCCAGGGTGACTCCTAGGTAGCGCACCACTGTGGAAAGAGCCAGCTTCGATCCGAAGATCTCCACCGGTTCCAACGAGAGGTTGCGTTTCTTGGTGAAGAGCACCATTTCAGTTTTGCTGGGATTGATTCTCAGCGCCTGAGTGGTGCACCAGTTCTGTACGAGGACAAGAGCTCTCTGCATCTTGCCTCTCATGGTTGGTAGGTGGTCGCCCGCGACGATTAAAGCCACGTCGTCAGCATAGCCCACCGTTGTCACGCCCATCCCGTTGAGCTCCACCAGGAGCCCGTCTACGACTAGGGTCCACAGCAGGGGTGATAGCACACCTCCCTGCGGGCACCCCCTGCCGACGAGAGCCCTGGCCTTGGTGCCCCCGAGACTGGCGGTGACGACCCTGGTTTGCAGCATCTCCCTGATCCAGTCGACAACCGTGGCGTTGATGCCGAACCTGGAAGCCGCTCCACAGATCGCGTCGAAGGAGGTGTTATCAAACGCCCCCTCAACGTCCATGAACACGCAGAGTGCTGCTTTCTTGCGGATAAGCGGCCCTTCTACCTCCCGTACGAGGTGGTGGAGGGCCGTTTCCGTGGATTTGCCGGCCTGGTAGGCGTGTTGTGACGGAGAGAGTGGTCGTTCGACCAGTGCCCCGTCTCTTATGTGTCTGTCCACCAGTCGTTCCAACGTCTTCAGTAGGAACGAGATGAGGCTGATAGGTCTCCAGGATTTGGCTCGGTCGTAGTGGCCCTTGCCCGGTTTGGGTATGAAGACCACCCTGACCTCTCGCCAGATCCTGGGTATGTATCGCAGCGTCAGGCAAGCCCTGAAAATGTGGAGTAGTCTCGCGACCAGGAACATCTCACCCTCCTGGAGGAGGGCTGGGAAGATCCCGTCCACACCAGGGCTCTTGAACTTGTCAAAGGATTTGACAGCCCATCTGATCCTGTCGTGCGTGACAATCTCCGCTGCTGTGCCCCAGTCCCCTGGTCCACGTCTGTCCGGGCCTGCCCTCTCGGGCGGTCCCAGATCTGTAGGCACGGACCCCGGGAAGTGGACCTCCAGCATGTGGGAAAGGATGTCTGAGTGGCTTTCCGTCATGTTACCGTTAGGTAATATGAGTCCATCCAGCTTAGTCGGAGGGCCAGCTGAGAAGACCCTGCGGAGCCTGGCCACTAGGGGAAGGGCCTCGGTCTCGTCACAGAATCCTCTCCAGGCCTCTGTTTTAGATTTGTTGATCAGCTTCTTATACTCCTTCTGCGCTGCTCTGTAGGCTGCCCAGTCAGGAGCTAGTTTGGTCTTAAGGGCTCTGTTTAGGAGTTTCCGGGAACTGGACCTGAGTCTGTCCAGATCTCCGCTCCACCACGGGACCTTAGTGCTGTCAATCTTTTGCTTGGCGGGGCACGAGGCCTCGTAAGCTTGTGTGATTGAGGATTGTAGGTGCGTTACCTCGCTCTCCACCATGTCAGGGTTCCTCAGGCGTCCACAGGGTCCCCTGAGCCTCCATTCCAGCTCCTCCCTGTAGGAGTGCCAGTCTGTGGCCTTGGGGTTCCTGTATACTCCCTCCGGCTCCTTCGCAGCTGCCGCCGCCAAGGAGAAAGAGATGCGCCTGTGGTCTGACAGGGTGTCTTCTTCCAGCACCCGCCAGTCCTTTATCAGGCTTTATTCAGGCACACGCCTGAATTGAAGGTAAGGCTTCCGCCTATTTATGTAAAGTTACGAGGTCGTTCTATCGTTCTATCGTCCAGTTTTGTAATCTGATGATCTATCGCTCAGTCTTTGTTTAATACCTACCGTATGGCTCTTATATCGTTCTACCGTCTGTAGGCGAGTCTTTGTTTGAGAATCACGGTCTCGTCGGTGCTGCGCTTGCGACCGCGATCCCGCGTGATTCCATTTACGTTACGTTTCTGTTCTTTACCGATCCGTTATACGTTACGCTATACGTTTGAGCAGTCTTTACTGAACGACCTCCCGACTGAACCACTTTTCGTGATATCTCTTGATATTTGAGCATGATCTTTTTGTAACTACGTTCTATCGTGCCCGTCTGGTTTACGATATATATTTTGTTGCTTATTTGTATGGTAATTTACGCTTTACGCATGCCATTGCATGCGATTTACGATTGAGTTTCCCTGAGGTAGTTCCCCTTGCGTAGAAGCAGCCGCGGAACTAGTTTATTAGTTATTTATTGTTCTTTGATTTCTTTGCCTATCGTTACGCCTACGCTACCTTCCGTATATATGTCTTTTTGATAATTTCCGTAGCGATGATTGTAACGATTTGTACTCCGCGTTATTTTTAGTATTGTAACTTTTAAGTAATTCTTTGTGAATATTTTATTGACTTCCTGCTCTCGTTTCGCCTATCGTACAGACCCCGTATCTACATTTTTCTATCGTAATTAAGGGCATGCTGGACTCAGATTTCCATATTTAAAAAATAATGAAGCCGGATATGGACGGGGGGGTGTTTAATGGGTTCCTTAGACGATTTGTAATCAAATTGGTAGCTGCATGAACGTGTATCTCACCAAAATCGAGTAAAATAAGGCTTTTTTGTTTCGCGAAGCGTGGGGACCGTCACTTGTTTTCACTGATATCACCGACTACGCATCACAAGGGCGGAAACGAATGCAATTCCACCCTCGTCAATATAATTCCACTCACATATATCGCAAAATTTGTTCATTTCACCCAACGATGAAGCCTCAGAATTGTTTCCAGAAAAAGACTGTAATTTTTCTCGGTATAAAGCACCGGCCGCGGCCATGTTGGATCGTTTCGCGATGCGTGTCGGGCCCGTCAGCGCTCCTTTTTCGACGCGCGGGCTCACCGGGAACCAAGCTTACAGTTGTTGCCAACCTTCGTCTCGCGGTCCTGCGTTTCACGAACCGCCGTTCCTTGTTCAGCGCTATGACAGCTGAGCAGGAATTCAAACGGATATAATTCGGAATAATAATAGTTATAACAATGCATTGTTATTATTATCATTATTATTGTTGTTATTATTATTATCATTATTATTATTATTATTATTAGGCGGATTGGAATGGCTGTCGAGCAAATCAGAGGCCCCCGAGCGCGTAGTGGTAGTTTGTAGAGATTGGAGTGGCTGGAGCACAAGAGGAGTAGAGAAAAGTAGCGAAACGAAAGGACAAAGTGGAAGGAACAGCTGGAAATAAAGGGAGCGAAAGCGGTGAGACAGAAAAAGTGCTAGAAAGAAAGGCATAGAACCGGTAGAAGAGAGGTTAGGAAGCCGGCCCAGGGCAAGGGGCTCCTAGAGCTGGGGGAGAGAGGAGGAAGAACGTCTAGCGGCACCTGCAGGGACAGCGTGGAGTAGAAGCCGAGCTCGCAGCCAGTCGATAAGGAAGGAAGTGGCCGAAGGAACAGGGACGGCGTAAGATGGAAGATCAACGGCCTAGCGGCATCGCTAAGGGCCTCAATGATATTGAGGCGCACTACGACCGGTCCTGCAAGCGGTTCGACATGTGGACAGCGAAGTTTATTGAGGCATGCCATAAGAGAGGAAAACCTGGGACCGAGACCGCGGGAGAGGAAGAGATGCCGAGTACTTCGAAAGGCGCAGCTGCAAAGGAGCTCATAATAAGCGAAGATACGAGAGATAAAGGACACGCGGAACCCGGTGACGCACAGGAGGATGCGAGCGGGGTGGAAAAAGACGTATCGAAGAACCAGACGTGGGTGGAAGCAGTCAGAAAGGAACGAGCGCGCGGGGCGAGGGAAAAGGAGAAAGTAGAGAAGAAGGATAGCAGCGACAGGGTGACCGAGGCAGGGGAGAACGGAAGAAACAAGGAATGGCAACAGGAGATGAGAAGAAGGAGAATAAAAGCAAGAAACGTGGTGTTTTGGGGTGTGAGTAAAAGAGAAGAAGGGGATAAGGAATGGGTAGAGGAATGGATAGGGAACGAGCTAGGAAGAAAGGTGGACGTAGAAGAACTCTGGATAGAGAAAGAAGATCTGCTGATAGCTCGATTGAAGAGGGTCGAGGACGCCAGAGAGACAGTAGAGCGGAGAGACGAGATCTGGGAGCGGTGCGAAATGTGGGTAGACAAAGACCGCACATTTAAGGAGAGAAGAAACAGATGGATGGTGAAGGAACGGGCTAGAGAGGAGAGGCGAGGAGGAAAGAAAGTTATAGAAAAGGAAGACAGAATCAACATAGACGGCACTTGGTGGTACTGGCTGGACAAAGAGGAAGACTGGGCAAAGGAAGACAAGAAAGTCGACACAAAGGGGTTGACAAGCCAAGTACAAGTACAGTGGAGAAAGGAGGACGTGATAGCGTGGAGAAAGGACCTGGAGCAGAGGAAAGCTGAACTGAGGAAAGAAGAGGAGAGACTGGAAGCGGAAGAGCGCAAAATGTGGGCCAGGGAGAAAACAGAGAAAAGTATGGAAGGATTGGAAAGAGAAAAGGCGAAAAACGACACGGTAGATGAACAGGCGAAGAAGAAGCCGAATGGCGAGAAAAAGCTCAAAGAAAGGGGGAGTGGAAAGGAAGAGAAAAAGATTGAGAAAGAGAAGCCCCGACAGGAAGAAAAGAGAGTAATGATCAAAGACGCAAAAGAGAACCAGAACGAGAAAGGGAGAGTAGGACCGGAGATGAAGAGAGCGGACGTGGAAAAGTGGAAGACAGATCTGGTACGAAGGAAGGAAGAGATGCTGGAGGAGGAGAAGGCGCTGGAGGAAGTGGAAAGGATAGTTCTGGGGCTACACTTCACCGAAAGGATAGCTGACAGTATCTCTAACAATGCAGAGCTCTAAGAGCTAAGAAGTAATAAACCGAGATATGGAACATGGAATGAGGCATGGAATGAAGTATGGAATGGAGTAAGAGAAGTTAGAATTAAGTACTGATGCTATGAAATGTTATACGTTGAATGATAAGTTGTCGGAAGGTATCAAGTAATGTACAGAAGGGGCTGACGCCGAAAGGCAAGCCGTCAATAAACTACTACTATTATTATTATTATTATTATTATTATTGTTATTATTATTATTATCATCATTATACTTACAATTTCCGAAATAATGATAATAAGAATTATAATAATAATAATTATTATTATTATTTTATTATGATGATAACAATTATTATAATGATTATCATTATTATCATTGAAAAAAATTTACTCGAAAGTGGTGACATTTGAGAATGAAAATGAAAACGTGTGCGCCATTTTTTTATTTTTTTTTTTATCTTGACAATTTCGTGGAAATCGGAATTTCAATATCTTTCCAAAATAATAATAATAATAATAATATTGATAATAATAACAAATATTATTATGATGATAATTATTATTATGATAATAACAATATGGTAATAATTATTATTATCATTGCAAAAAATTTACTCGAAAGTGGTTAAATTTGTGAATGAAAATGAAAACGTATGCGCCATTTTTTTTTCTTCTCTTGAAAATGTGAAAATCGGAATTTCCATTTTTTCCAAAATAATAATAAAAATAATTATTATTATTATACATTATAAATAATGATCATTATAATTGAAAAAAATTTACTCGAAGGTGGTGAAATTTGTAAATGGAAATGAAAACGTATGCTCCATGTTTTTTTACGCACAGAATAATCAAAATTCCGGATCTTTTGAGGAATTTTCAACTTTCATCATGAAAGAATTATATCAAGGCAGAGGTGTAAAGTCGTATATACGCCATTTATTATTATTGTGATTATTATTACTATTATTATTATTTGATATTGATATTTGATATTCATTTGTTCAGGCTTACATGATTACATCCACCTTATTCTACACATACAGTTATTTACTGACATAACATGACAACTAACAACGTAAGACGAAAGTAAGGCATTAGAAAGTAAAGTATTATTATTATGATTATTATTATTATTTTAGAAAAAATTAAAATCCCGATTTTCACAACATTGTCACGTCTGGTCCCACGGTCCATACGACGCCTACCCTCACACACTCTCACACACACACACACACACACACGCACTTAGACTTAGACTTAGACTTAGACTTAGACTTAGTTAACTAGATCTTAGAATATCTGCACCCCGCTATCTTACTCTTTTCGCATAAGCCTGACGGCGCATCACCCGATACTTCGCGTACCGTGGGATAGCTTGGTCAGTCTTATGCACTCCCCTCACCCTTCACGCTGGCTTCTTCAGTCTTGACTGAATTAGCTGGACTCACTTCTGGAACTACTCTCTTAGGAATAAGAACTGTTGTACTCTCTTTTAAATCACTTGTCTGAATAAATCTGTTGAATATATAATCACTTCTGTTCTACGCTGGATACTCTTATTGAAATATCGCCCGCTTCACACCTTCGGTGTACTTTTATGTATTTTACACGGGATTGAACCCATATAAAATACTTGACTTGCTTAGGCTTGTTACACTGGTGGCAGCGGTGTTCCCCGTGACGAAGTTTAAAAAAGTGAGAAGGTGATTCAGTGAAAAGAGTTTGATTAGTTAGCAACAATCTGGAAACGGCCAATCCGGAAAACGACTAACTAGCGCGCAGCGTATTCGAAAGGCCTAGCCAAAGGAAGAGATCAACGATACGACAGACGCATTCGCCAAAACAAGTGTTTTTAATTAAGTGCAACAATATATCGACGCGTGAAAAGTGCACCAGAAGTCAACCATCAGCACACCGTCGATAAAAACTAGTTTTAACAATAATTAATAATCAATAAATCATAAAATAATAATAAACCTCGCAACCATAAGACGACGGAAGATAAAATTATAATAAATACCTCGCATTCTCAATAAGACGACGGAAGATAAAATTATATAATAATAATAAGTGCTCCCGCAGTGAACACATAAGACGACGAGACAACCTGCCGAAATAACGCAGCGATAATTAAATAATAATACATACCTCGCAACCATAAGACGACGGAAAATAAAATAATAAATACCTCGCATTCTCAATAAGACGACGGAATATTAATCATTAAGAAATTCAAGTGAACAGTGATTCATAAAAATTTGTGCTCTCGCAACACACGTAAGACGACGAGACTAACCTGCCAATCAGACGCAGCGATAACCATTGAAAATTAAATCTCTCGCAAACATAAGACGACGAGAATTTAATAACTAATCGAAGACTGAAAATTAATCGAGTCATTCGAAACCAAAAATCTCCACACCGAACGAGCCCCGGTATCCTGAGCGAACGAGAGAAGCAGATAAGGACGACATCAATCCGACGCAGAGCCCACCTGTACCCCGTCGCTAGCCGTCGCTAGCCGTTGCAGCCGCCAGCCGTCATCGACGATCGCAGATCATCGCCCCACCACCCAGACCCCTTGTGTCGAAGAATTTTACATCAATCGCAACCATGCGATACCTCTTCGCAGCCCTCGCCATACTCAGCTCATTGTAAGTCTCCGAGATTCAATAGAAATTAATATTACTTTGTTTAGTTGTAATTAGTAAATAATTCAAGATGCCGGACTCAGCAGCATCTACTCCTTCATACTTGACAATCCAAGCAGTCGCCGCGTTGATTCCTAATTACAATGGTTCAAACATGACAGTAAAATCTTTCATAACAAAAGTCGAAAACGCGAAACGTTTAATCGCTCCACAAGATTTAGCCGTATTTACTTCACTAGTCCGCTCCAAAGTTGACGGCGACGCAGAACTAGCACTGTCAGACAACCGATCTGATTCAGTAAATCAACTCCTGACAGATTTAAAAAGAGCCTTTGGTCCGAAACAGCGCTTATCAGACGTTGAAATATCAATTGCAAGAGCTTGTCAAGCACGAAACGAGTCAGTATTAGAATATGGAAATAGAATAGAAAAACTCGTGCGCTCAGCCCACGAAATAATCGAGTCTCACGAATCAGCCGATGAAGCGGCAGTCTTAGTTAAGCATCTAAAACAGAACTCGATTAACTCGTTCATAAAAGGCCTAGCGGACGAATTAGAGCTTAGGGTGTCTTGTGAAAACCCAAGAACTCTAAGAGAAGCGATTGATCTAGCAGTAGGCGCAGAAAAGATCATTCGAGAAAGATTTCAATTAAAAAGTATTAAAAAGATAAGTATAATAATAAGACACATTTTTATTCACCAACATCCAATAAATAATTTGATTTGATTTTGACACATAAGACCGATAAAAACAATTTAATTAAATTTACAACAACCTTATTGCATTCATTCTAGAATTAAGAATAGCCAATAGATGACATTTGTATTTGACCAACAATATCCAATAAACCAATTTTCAAAAACAAAGTTCACTAACCCGCTTAAACGCGCACTAACCCTAAGCGCATTTACCCTTAAGATCAATGCACCAAATTGTATCAATTCATATCCATAAGTAAATTTCAATCAATAGTTAACTTCATATGTCACACAAAAATTAAACACATTCACATTGTAAACCAAATTCACAACAACACAAACACCATTCAAATCGAATCACCATTTTAAAATAATTTCCAAAATTTAAGTAATCATAAGAAAACATTGTAAACTAACCTTAAGCACATTTAAATTTAAGTACATCATAATTGTAATCGGACCTTATTTTTTAGTTTATACCTTGTTTACTTGAAACACATGCTTAACACCCTATGTTTCATCTAACGGGGGGGGTGTCACGTCTGGTCCCACGGTCCATACGACGCCTACCCTCACACACTCTCACACACACACACACACACACGCACTTAGACTTAGACTTAGACTTAGACTTAGTTAACTAGATCTTAGAATATCTGCACCCCGCTATCTTACTCTTTTCGCATAAGCCTGACGGCGCATCACCCGATACTTCGCGTACCGTGGGATAGCTTGGTCAGTCTTATGCACTCCCCTCACCCTTCCCGCTGGCTTCTTCAGTCTTGACTGAATTAGCTGGACTCACTTCTGGAACTACTCTCTTAGGAATAAGAACTGTTGTACTCTCTTTTAAATCACTTGTCTGAATAAATCTGTTGAATATATAATCACTTCTGTTCTACGCTGGATACTCTTATTGAAATATCGCCCGCTTCACACCTTCGGTGTACTTTTATGTATTTTACACGGGATTGAACCCATATAAAATACTTGACTTGCTTAGGCTTGTTACAACATGTTCAATATTAAAAAAAAATAATAATAATAATAATAATAAAGGGCGTATACGACTTTACACCTCTGCCCTGTCTAATTTTTTTATGATGATATACCAGAAAATTTCTCAAAAGATCCGGAATTTTGATTATTCTGTGCGTTTCGCAGAATTCCAGAGTGTTTGTAGAAAAAAAAAAAATGGCGCATACGTTTTCATTTACATTTACAAATTTCACCACTTTTGAGTAAATTTTTTCCAATTATAATAATAATAATTATTATCATGACAATAATTGTTTTAATTATTGTCATGATGATAATTATTATTATAATTGAAAAAAAATCAAATTATTATTATTATAATAATTATAATTCATTGTTATAAATATTATTATTCCGAATTATGCTAGGCTAGGTATACGGCTGGCATTCCGGAGAGAGAGACTCCGGAACGCCAGCCGTATACCTAGCCATGCAGTGTTTATAATAAATAATGCAACGATGCTTCGATAACGCGGTAAGTTGTTGTTTTGTTAATCTGGGGTGACCAGGCGCTCAGTCCATACGGACCATTGTGCCCGGGCCCTAATGGGCACCCTAAGTAGTAGGGAAGGACGTGAGGTCGGCCAGTTTGGCGAACCGAAGCAGCCTGCCCACGCCCATCTCCTCTATTTTCTCCTCGCCGGTGAAGTCGGTTCCCAGGGCCAGCCTCCGCGGGCCCACGAGACCGTCGCACCGCGCGATCAGGTGAAGGGGAGTCTCTTGCTCCTTCCCGCATCTCGTGCAAAGGGACCCTGCTCTGAGCCCCAGGTGTACGAGGTGCTTGCCTGTGTACCAGTGACCGGTGATGAGTCCTATAATAGTCCTCAAGTCCGTCCTGTTCATCTTCGTGAGCGTGGACCCCAACTGGTGGGATGGCCCTCGAAAGAGGGCCCTCGTGTGAGCCATGCCTGGTGTGTTGGTCCAGAGGTCGACGAAGCGACCCTCCGCCCGTTCCTTGGATAGGCATTTTATGTGCCCTGTAGTTATGCCTGTTAGGCAACCCTCGTCGCATTCTCTACGGGAGGCTCCCTCCCTGGCCAAGTTGTGCGCTAGCTCGTTGCCCCGGATGCCGCTGTGTCCCGGCACCCAGAGCAGCTTGACGTGGTTCACACGCGCTAGCCTTGTCAGAAGTTCGACGCAGCCCCACACCAGCCCGGATTTTATGACGCAGGCATCCAAGGAGCTGAGTGCGGCGCGGCTGTCGCTGCAGATGTAGATGTGCTTGCCACTGTGGCCCTTCGCCAGAATGGATCTGACGCAGGCCTCTATGGCAAACACCTCAGCTTGTAGGACTGTGGCCGTGGTCCCCAGGGCTAGCGAGGTGCTCTCCCTGGGTCCCTCACCTCTCCCTGGGTCCCTCACACGCGGTAAGTACTCAAAGTGTTATTGCAAAATAATTGAACGAATGGTAATTGAATAAAAATTGATAATCCGGATCGACCCCTGTTCTTTTTTTATCCTCCTTTCCCAGAAACCTTTCATACTTCACGAAACAAAACAAAGTTCACACCAAAGTTTATTCTCGTGAATTGATTCAGACTCCGAGTTTCAATTGCATTTACAATTCATTAATTGCTGGAAAAATACAAACAATTTCACCACGAGCATGGTAAGAAAAATTGTGACGTATACATCGGATGGAGGGTGAATGAATATCACTCGAGTTCTCTTTATTACATCATTTGTTTATTTTGAACTGCATAATGTCAAAAAAAAAGACATAAATTCATTCATGATTACTCGCACTAGACAAATAATTTTCTTTTATCAACGATGTAGAACAGATGAGATGTGGTTTGAATTTTTTATTTTATGATTATGAGTCACAGGATTTTCAAAGATATTATAATTTATCGTGGTCAGATCAATATGGGGGAGAAAAAAAAACATCAACTAAATATTGCACCTCTCCTCGCCAACTGTATACCCTACTGGAATGTATTGCGAAAATGACCAGCAGGCTTCACCATTTACTTCCCTCTCTCTAGTCTCTTCGCAGGTACACGGACCCCTCTCTGCCTGTGTAGGTGAAGGTAGCTGGACACTTTGCAGAAACCTGCCTGTGGGCACGATTTGTCGATTAAAAATTAACATTCCAGCAGCAAACTTACAGCATGATCAACAAGATTTACGTAATATCGGCCAGTGGAATGAAAAAAAAATATCAAACGAATACAATGGAAACATTCCGTGGCTTCGAATGATATCCCAAGCTGTTTCTGGGATTTCCAGCCTGCATCAAAATCAAGGCCTGGTCCCAGCCTTGCCACGATTACCAGATCCTATACGTGTTCGTAACATGCCGGCTGACAATTCTACGGAGCTAGCGGTTGACGTTCGTCGGTCATTGGTGAGAACCGACGGTCCACGAAAGACCCTGGTCCCTCATCGAGAGAAGATAATGCAAGTTTGTCGATCGTTGCCCCGCTGTGTCTTCACCATCAATCTCCCTCAATCCGGCAAAGTCTCTGTAGTCGATCGTCTCGTAGTATGTCTCCGCTGCGCATCCACTGGAGTCTGAAAGAAGAAAGATTTGTCTTGAATTCCAGGTTCTCTCAGAAAATTTCATAATCATCCATTCAGAGGTAGGTCAGAGAATATCTTTTTTCTTCACGTACTATTCAAACAAACAAGGTCATTTATCTTGGATCATCCTTCAATTGACTACCTTTTCTTAGATAAATCAAAATATTGATCGAATTCTGTGTCATGATTGAAATCTTGATCTTGATAATCTGAGTACTTTCATACTGCCTACTCACAAACCATCCAGAGTCCATATCTCACATCACACGTTTTAAAATAGAATCTGTGCGAATGTTTTCAGCAAATTCTGGCTCGAGATATACACAGAGAAAACACTACTGTGGGATCAAGAATTTCATTTTACATTCAAGACCAGTTTTTCCTCTATATTCGAGCGTACTAGTGAAGCTAATGAGAAACAGAAAGAAAAGAAAAAAAAACTAAAATAACAAACAGCAAACACGATGGCCGATAACGTACGATACCCATCCGCAGAGTTCTCTAGGATTACTTCTGCACCGGAACACAGACCTGCGTCGCCGACTCAGCGGCGGTTATTCAGAGAATTTTCCAGTATAAATTCATCCATCAACGACATTCGTGGGATGATCCCAAAAGTCCGTCTGAACTTCAGCCGTGGCCAGTTTCACCAGGTGCTACCGATATACTCTTCCGGAAAGTCTTCGGCGGTCTATCGACGTGCTCGGTCCGGGTCTGGAACCACTACCTGCATCGGACAAAGATCACATCAGCTTCGATTCTTCGTTGATTCGACTCGTACATCAGGGAAACAAAAAAGTTTACATACCGCAAACTCGGTGAATACCGAAACACGTTAGTTGTGTTCGACACAGGCTACGGGAGCAGTAATAGGATGGCTGTTTGTAATTCAGTCCGGATTCGCTACGCTCATCGTTCAGCTGCCTCTGCGCCAACTTTCCAACGAGGTCTCATCGGTGTTTCAGCCTTCGCTCCTTTCTCCGCATCTCGCATGACATCTGTCGAAATAATAGACGTACAGTTTCGATTGATAAGAATGCTGTTGTTTTTTGGGATCACAATCGAGAAATATTCAACAAATCGAAAATGTGTACTCACTGTTGTTTGCCCTTTTGTTTCTTCGACACCCGAGGTGCGAACAAACGACGTTTTTTTGTTACAGCTGTGCACCCTCGACTCAATTTTACAGCACACGCACGTAAATAATTGTTTTGACACGTGTATGCTAAAGTTCACTGAACTATATAAACGTCAACCAAAAGTATGAAACCCACGCAATAACGTTTATAGTCGTGATTTACCGTAGCTCACGTATCAATCGCACTCAACATGGACTCGCGGTGCGAACTTGTTGGGTAGCTAGAAGTTGCGCGCGCACAAAAGCCGGCTAGCGAGCGACTCGACCGGGACGCCGCGCGGAGGTATCGTTGAGCGTGGGGCTTGAGAGACCGAGGCCCAGGGCCGACCCAAGCGCGAAGCGGCCCGGGTTCCGCGCGAGACTCGATATTTACCTACAATATATTTGTAGCTGTAGCTCGCCGCTCGATCGCAATTCGACGTGAAGGTTTTCAGTACCTGTAACGCGCTCATAATTTCTCTCGTCATTATTCGGCCACGTGATGTTGGAGCGTTGAGTGAGAGAAAATAAATGAAATGAATAAATAAAATTTCAATCGTATCATGAAAGGCGAAGGTTTGAATCGGCCAGTGTAAAAAGTTTTTTCTAATCATTATTATTATTATTATTAGCATTGAAAATGCTTCCGTTTTCGGGTCAGTAGTGAGGTCTGTGGGATCAAATCTTGAAATGATGCAACGGAAGTGCGTAATGAAAAGTTGAAGAAATAAATAATAAAAGAACAAAAAAAATAGAACGAGGGACATTTAGGTGATGTAGATTTCACTGTGCACATAATGATTCTTAGTGTAATCATAGATGGCAACAACAATAGCGCAGCATGTAAATTCAGAGATTCAGATGAAAAAATGCACGAAAACTAAGATAACGAAGGATATTTTCAATGCATCAGCTGCTTGCGTTACATGCAAGATCTGTAGATTTTATTATTATTATTATTATTATTATTATTATTCTGTATATGTGTTCGCAATCAACGTGTAGTTCGTAAGCTACGGGAAACGATGCTCGGCACTGGCCGAGAGTGAGAGAGAGCGACCGATCTCGCGCAGTCGCGTCTATGACGGTTCAGTGGCGTGGGACGGTACGAGGAGGTGAAGAGCCGCGAGTGTTGTGTTATTGCCGGCTTTCGCAGGACAGCCGAAAGACGTGTCGCCAAAGTGAGATTCGATTCTCGTAGAACCCTTTCTGCTTTGGTCCCAAAAAAAAAAAAACCCTTTCTGCTCGGGAGACGCTGTAATTTACAACAGGGACGACGTAGTGCAGAAGACGCGGCTACAGCTGTGTCCGGTCGATGATGGACTACGGAGGAAAACTTCGTCAACACTCGAGGTAAGATATTACTTCCACGTTATATCTGCTGACGAAGTTACGATGGGGAAAGTATCCAGATGTAAAATTGCGGTGATGGAAAATCTCTTTCCCTCATGTACCCGTCCCAGGCGTAGAGTGACGAAGTCTGGCGACGTCAGAATCAGACAAGAGAGCATATCGTAGGATTTTGGCGCTGGATATACTGCGAGTTATTCCAGACCGGGCTGGATCGTCGAAGCGCGTTGAATAAACCCACCCGTCGACGACAACGAGCTCGCTTGGTCCCGTCTCAGATGGTTGGTATTTTCTTATCAATCGAAACTGTAAGTCTATTATTTCGACAGATGTCATGCGAGATGCGGAGAAAGGAGCGAAGGCTGAAACACCGATGAGACCTCGTTGGAAAGTTGGCGCAGAGGCAGCTGAACGATGAGCGTAGCGAATCCGGACTGAATTACAAACAGCCATCCTATTACTGCTCCCGTAGCCTGTGTCGAACACAACTAACGTGTTTCGGTATTCACCGAGTTTGCGGTATGTAAACTTTTTTGTTTCCCTGATGTACGAGTCGAATCAACGAAGAATCGAAGCTGATGTGATCTTTGTCCGATGCAGGTAGTGGTTCCAGACCCGCACCGAGCACGTCGATAGACCGCCGAAGACTTTCCGGAAGAGTATATCGGTAGCACCTGGTGAAACTGGCCACGGCTGAAGTTCAGACGGACTTTTGGGATCATCCGACGAATGTCGTTGATGGATGAATTTATACTGGAAAATTCTCTGAATAACCGCCGCTGAGTCGGCGACGCAGGTCTGTGTTCCGGTGCAGAAGTAATCCTAGAGAACTCTGCGGATGGGTATCGTACGTTATCGGCCATCGTGTTTGCTGTTTGTTATTTTAGTTTTTTTTCTTTTCTTTCTGTTTCTCATTAGCTTCACTAGTACGCTCGAATATAGAGGAAAAACTGGTCTTGAATGTAAAATGAAATTCTTGATCCCACAGTAGTGTTTTCTCTGTGTATATCTCGAGCCAGAATTTGCTGAAAACATTCGCACAGATTCTATTTTAAAACGTGTGATGTGAGATATGGACTCTGGATGGTTTGTGAGTAGGCAGTATGAAAGTACTCAGATTATCAAGATCAAGATTTCAATCATGACACAGAATTCGATCAATATTTTGATTTATCTAAGAAAAGGTAGTCAATTGAAGGATGATCCAAGATAAATGACCTTGTTTGTTTGAATAGTACGTGAAGAAAAAAGATATTCTCTGACCTACCTCTGAATGGATGATTATGAAATTTTCTGAGAGAACCTGGAATTCAAGACAAATCTTTCTTCTTTCAGACTCCAGTGGATGCGCAGCGGAGACATACTACGAGACGATCGACTACAGAGACTTTGCCGGATTGAGGGAGATTGATGGTGAAGACACAGCGGGGCAACGATCGACAAACTTGCATTATCTTCTCTCGATGAGGGACCAGGGTCTTTCGTGGACCGTCGGTTCTCACCAATGACCGACGAACGTCAACCGCTCGCTCCGTAGAATTGTCAGCCGGCATGTTACGAACACGTTGTGACGAGGACTTTTTATAAAGGCGACTCAGGCCGCGTCTGAGTGCAAGCCCTTCACTGGGAATAACCTGAAAATGAATCTCCGCTCACTGACTCACGGGGTCACGGTAATCTACAATTATCCTGGGTCGATCTCATCGACCCCCAAGGTAATCACTAATCAACCAATCTGGTCGATACGGATCTGCCGTATCGACTCAACGGGTAAAGCAGGGGTTGTTTGGGCGCCAGATGCCTTTCGCATCAATTCTCTCCAGAATCTGAAATTCTTATTCCAAAACAAACAAAGACGACCGGCAGCAAAGTATTTGGTAGAGGGGCGGGGAACGTTACGACAAGCCGAGGTGGAGGGGAGAAGCAGGGGTTAGCAGCAGCAAACTCAGGTTTCACTTCAAACAATAACGGGCAATTTATTCAAAAGAAACTATGCGAATCTCCGGGGATTCGATTAATAACAAAATAAAAATTCAAAAAAAAATAATCAATTCAGCCCAAGGCTGAGGACTCGGAACAATAGAAAAAGAAATTAATTCCCCGACAGGCCCGGGTTAACCAGCAAAATGAAATTAACGAGCCTCAGGAATCATTCTTAAAATTAAATTAACAAAAAAATAATCAAAAAGAATATTCAAAAGAAAACAATAACCTCAAATGTAGGAGATAGGCAGGGTTCAGTGATACGAATAACGAAATGAGTTGGTTAATTTCACGTATATAGCATTTATTGGATCTAGCTACAGTCGTTAGGTTATCGATTGGATGTTAGTACGTCGATATCTTCCGGCTTGCGGGACAAGCGTGAGTATATCGGCGCAGCGGGATGCGCGGTGAGTCTGCGCTGTGTACGAGTCGGTATTACTTTCTCCAACACTCTCCCTTAATACAGACGCGTACGCTGTATTACTCCGTCTGGCTTAATCCCAGCGCTCCGACTAGGGCAGTGTATCTGTCTCTCAAGAGTGGTTTCGTCAGGATGTCGGCTACCATCTCTTCCGACGGTATATGCACCAGGCTTATTATCTGTTTTTGGACTGCCTCCCTGACGAAGTTGAACTTGATTCTTACGTGTTTTGTCCTGTCATGAGATTTCGTCGTCGTTGTGTACTGTGTTGCGCCTTGGTTATCGCAATATAGTAGTCCCTCCGAGAGCTGCGGGATACCCAGTTCGTGGATGAGCCCTCGCAGGTACATTGACTCCTTGGTAGCATCCGTGGCTGCTTGATACTCGGCCTCCATAGTCGACAGTGCCACCGTCCTCTGTTTCCTGGATTTCCAGCTGATTGCGGCCCCTCCAAGAATAAATACGTACCCTGTGTACGATCTTGAATCCGTGGTACTGTTTCCCCAGTCTGCATCCGCGTATCCAGTGATTTTCCCAATTGGTTTGTGGTAGACCAGTCCCAATTTTGGCGTTCCCTTTAGGTATCTGAGTACCCTCTTCGCAGCTCCCCAATGCTCATCGTTCGGGTGCTCGTTGAATTGGCTCAGCACGCTTACACTGTGCGCGATGTCCGGTCTTGTCGCTACCGATAGGTACATGAGTGATCCAACTAGCTCGCGGTACTGCGGGTTCTTTGTCGGTTTCGTTGCGTCGTTTCCGGCTTTCAACTTTGACGTTGGGCTAGCCGGTGTGTGCTGAGGATTGCAGCTGCTCATTTCGAATTTCTTTAGTACGTCCTGGATGTACCTTCCTTGGCTTAAGCTTATCTTGCCTTCCTCTTGCTTGATTTCGATTCCCAGACAATATTTTGCTTCTCCCAGGTCCTTTATCCCAAATTCCTTGTTGAGACTCTGTTTCAGGTTTCCGATCCAGTTTTCTTCGTTTGAAGTAGCCAGGATGTCGTCTACGTATACGCCGACTAATATTATTCGACCTCCTTGTCTGTGTTGAAACAGGCATGGATCCGATACTGTGGGCTTCAGTCCCAACTTTTGTAGTGCGGTGTTCAGACGCTCGTACCACTTCTTTCCGGATTGTTTCAGTCCATATATAGCTTTTCGCAATCTGCAGACTTGGTCGCCCTTTGCGATGTTCCAGAGCATCTCCGTTGCCTTTTGGAGTATTGGTGAGTCTCTTCTCTCGTTTCGTACTATGAACTCCAGAGTCTCCTTCAGCGTTGTCGGGGTTTCCATGTATAGCTCCTCGTCGATTACTCCGTGCAAGTACGCTGTTATCACATCCATTTGATGTAATTTCGTTCCCATTTCCGTTGATAACGCTGCAAGTAATCTGATCGTCTCCAGCCTCGCTACCGGAGCCGATGTCTCGTCGAAGTCGTATCCAGGTCTTTGTGTGAATCCCCTGGCCACTATGCGCGCCTTTCTGCGCGTGATTTCTCCTTCGGTGTTCATCTTGTTTTTCAGGATTACTTTCGATCCGATGACTCTCCCTCGCTCGGGTCGTTTTACAAGCTCCCAAGTCCCGTGCTGCAAGTGCGAGCGTACCTCTTCGGCGATGGCACGCTGCCACTCCTGCGCGTATTCGCCTTTTGTCGCTCCTTCCAGCTCCACGTCTGCTATGTGTGCCATTTCTTCGATGAAGTTGATGTCTACTTGGTCATCGTTTTCTTCCAGGTCTTCGATGTTTTCCGACGATGTCCCGGCTTCACTCGCTCCTTTTTCATTTCGTGCTCGTTTTTCGATCTGCACTAATGATGTGTCGAGCGGTCTCTTTGCGCCTCGAATTTCGTCGCTTGCCTGTTCAAACACATCGTCGTCGTCGGCTGCTTCTTCGTGCTCCATTGGTTCGTCACCGTCTCCGTGACTGGATGCATTGCTCGAAGCGACGCTCGACATGCTGACGTATCGGTAGAGCTTCCTCGGTCTTCCAGGTTTCCCTGTCTTCTCTTTTGCGGGTCTTCCCGGTGCACGCTTTGGCGGTCCCATCTCAGGCTCCGGGTGGGCCCTCTCGTTTTGGATTTCTCTCCCTGGCTCAGGGATGTCCTCTTCTGTGTGCATGTAGTCCAGGTCCATGTGTACGGCGTTGCGCGATTTTAATACGGATTCTTCGATTATTGATACATCCCTGGTGTGTTCAATTCTTCCCGTGTCGTTTCGTCGTACTTTGTAGGCCTTCGCCGTTTCGGAGTATCCGACTAGTCTTCCTTCAACGGACCTTTCGTCGAGCTTCCCTCGGCCAGGACCTTTCTTGAGTATGAATGTTTTAGCGCCAAATACTCGAAGGTGCCTTAAATCTGGCTTATTTCCATGCCATAATTCGTATGGAGTTACCCCTCCGTGGCTCCTGCTGGGACATCGGTTCCTCAGGTAGCTTGCAGTGTTCACTGCCTCTGCCCAGTACATCGCAGGGAGGCCTGACTGGATCAGTAAACATCTGGCCATATCGACGATCGTTCTGTTCATACGCTCGGCTACGCCATTTTGTTGGGGCGTGTAGGGCACTGACAGCCGTCTATGTATACCTTCGCGTTCTAAGTATTGGTTAAACGGTTTATTACGATATTCTAGGCCGTTGTCTGATTGCAGTGATTTAATTTTCATACCTGTTTGTTTTTCCGCAAAGCTTTTGTATGTTTTAAAAGCTTCGTATGCCTCGTCCTTGCTCTTCAGGAAGTGTATTACACACCAGCCAGTGTAATCGTCGATGAAGGTTGCGAAGAACCAGTTGCCTCCTTCTGACCTCGTTCTCGACGGTTTGCACAAGTCGGTGTGCACGATCTCGAGCGGTTTCTTGCTCCTTTCCGTTCTGGGTGGGAACGGCTTCGCCGTCAACTTTCCTAGTTGACAGATATCACACGGCTGTCCGCCTCTTCTTACCGGCTTTAAACCTGTCGCTCGACCATTCGACAGATCCACTACGGGGTCCATGTGTAGGTGGCCAAGCCTAGCATGCCATAGACTTGCCTCGGACGTTCTCGACTCCTCCGTCGCTGCGTTGGCCTGTTCTCCAGCTTCCCTCAGGTAGTATAGATCTCCGATTCGATCTGCTATCATCTTGACATTGCCTTCTAGGTCTCTGATGATGGCTTGATCTCTCCTAAATAGGATCTCCCTGTCGCTTTGCGTGATTTTTGACACGGAGAGCAAGTTAGTCCTGAGATCTTTTACTAGTAGCGTATTATTGACTTTTACGTTTACACTACCGTTACCTGTTGCCGCTGTCAGGTACGCTGTCCCTTTTGATGTCGCCGTCGTCGATGCGGAGTTGGCCATGTTCAGCGTCGCTGTACATTCTTGGAGATCCTGCATTATCCCCTCATTTGCACACATGTGCGTCGTACAACCGCTGTCCAAGCACCATTTCTTCGTGGATGTGACGTGTCTGGCCTCTTCAGTCCTTGCGACTTCAATGTACAGGTTCTCAAAGTTTGTGTTGACGTTTTTCGCCGTATCTTTGAGACGTTGTGGGCATTTCGATGCCCAATGATCAAGGCTGCTACATATATGGCACGGGTACCTCCTTTTCTGCTTCGGGTTCTTGCGGCGTTGACTGCTACTCTGCCGATTGCCGGCGTAGAGGGCATCGTCGTTGACCGCAGGATCATTGGCGCGTCGACTTTTGTTTTCGTCCATAATTTTTCCGATGAGGATTTCTGTGTTCGGCAGGTCGTCCTTGGATCTCATAGCGCATCTGAAGTTTTCGTAGCTCGACGGTAGACCTTTGAGTATTAACACGACTAGCATGTCGTTGGGAATATCAATATTCACCCCCGCCAGTTGCTCTACTGCACTCGAGAATTTATCCAGGCGTCCTCTGAAGTCGTCGTCCTCGTCGACCTTGAATGACGTAATATCTGTTAGCAATTCAATCTTTCGTACTGGACCTTTTGACGCGTGGATCGACTGAAGCTTTTCCCAGGCTTCCTTCGATGTGGTGCAGTTTGAGATGCTTCTCAATTCCGCTTCACCCACCGACAGGATTATTTCGGCCAAGGCTTTTTCGTCGTTTTCTTTCCACTTGTTCAGGGCGGCTGTCGCCGCATGGTCTCCAGATACGGTGTCTGGTTCCGGTATGTTTCCGCTGACGTAACCCCACTTGTCGTGTCTTAACAACACGGCTTTCATGCGAATTCGCCATACCTCGTAGTTCGAGCTGTTCAGCAACTCAATCCTCGATGATCTCTCGGCATTCATGATTTTTGGAGGTTATGTTCGCCACGCGGTCGGAACTGTTCTTCGCTTAACTCATTTTTCTTTTATTTTATTTCACTGAATTTATCTATACTCGTGTACTGGGCCCATAACCTGTAGGAGATAGGCAGGGGTTCAGTGATACGAATAACGAAATGAGTTGGTTAATTTCACGTATATAGCATTTATTGGATCTAGCTACAGTCGTTAGGTTATCGATTGGATGTGAGTACGTCGATATCTTCCGGCTTGCGGGACAAGCGTGAGTATATCGGCGCAGCGGGATGCGCGGTGAGTCTGCGCTGTGTACGAGTCGGTATTACTTTCTCCAACATCAAATAATCAAGAACAATAATAATCAATTCTTCAAGGGGATAATCCTCTCTCCAGGTTCGTGAAGCGAACAATTATTCTAATAAACTATTCTACAAAAACTAATAATAAGCAACGCTGACCGCTACAGCCCTCGCGCGGCTCTCGTGAGGCGAGACCGAGCTCCGGGAAGAAAGTAAACAAACCAATGCTACGCCAATTTCAAACCCAACGGTTCGAGAAGCGAACCGCCGACTTCCCAAATTCTCTTAATACTATTCCGCAAGGAGTCAGAATACCAAAAAATTAACCATAATTAACTAACAAGCCCCCAAGGCAATAATTCTCACAAAATATATCCTCTACAGGCAAATAATAAACTCTACAGGACTCCGGCGTGTCTGACTCTCCACTAAGAGCCACGAGGCAACGACGAAGACAAAATGGCGAACAGCGCTACGAGGCGAAACCCTCCGCGCGGAAAAAACTCTATTCAGAACTCAAAAATAACAATAAAAATTCTCTAATAACCCATTTGGCAGACTCTGGCTTCGGTCAGCCCTCGGAGCTCAATCTTAATTGAACCCAGGATCAAATACTCAAAAATGTCTATTCTCAGACCGAAGAAAACGTTACGGGTTCCAATTAATGCAGGTGAAACGAGGCCACTTACTTTTATGATAACCAGCGTAATCAAGGCAACCTCCTGAGGTTGAATACAGCTTCCAGGGCTCGCACACACTCTCAAAATGATCTCCAGGATCTCTCAATAACTCAACAAATTATTCTCTACAAAATCCACAGCTCTACAAAATCTCTACAAAGTGACTCTCCACTATCAGGCCTAGCGCCAGAGTGACGATCTCTGAGCGGGGTATCTAGGACCCCCTCCTTATGCTCTACTTAATTCTAGTATCGGCGGGTGTCGACCTCTTTGCGAATTTGGGTGAACCCATTAGCTCCTAGGAGTTATGCGGAGCGGTGTCACTGCTGTGTGCTGCGGGCTGCCCCTGGGCAGGCGGGTGCTCATCCTGGGGGACTCACGGCTCTTCACGACAGCAGGAGGACCCCCGCTGTCTCGTCCCTCGTAGTTGAGTGGTCAGCTACCCTCACGTGGCTGCGTCCCCCTGGAGGAAGTTCTGAGCTTTCTGGCAACTCCCTGGGACTGTCTTTCGCCTCCGTCGCTTCTTTACCTCAGCATCTCTCAATTGTCAGTGGTTCTCCATGGAGAACGGGTTACCTCAGAGAATTTTTAAGAATAACAAAAAGAATTACTAACAAGTTCATTAACCCATGTCTGTCTCTGTCGCCGCTCGGAGCTTTTCTCGGTTTCTACAGTTCCCTAGGTGGAGGCTTGCTCGAAACTCATTCTCACACACAATCACTCCTAGGAAAATGAATTTACTTACCGTCCAGGGTTCAGGGAGCATTTAGTAACGAGGCGAGCCGAAGCTGCCACGTTACAACGTATAGGATCTGGTAATCGTGGCAAGGCTGGGACCAGGCCTTGATTTTGATGCAGGCTGGAAATCCCAGAAACAGCTTGGGATATCATTCGAAGCCACGGAATGTTTCCATTGTATTCGTTTGATATTTTTTTTTCATTCCACTGGCCGATATTACGTGAATCTTGTTGATCATGCTGTAAGTTTGCTGCTGGAATGTTAATTTTTAATCGACAAATCGTGCCCACAGGCAGGTTTCTGCAAAGTGTCCAGCTACCTTCACCTACACAGGCAGAGAGGGGTCCGTGTACCTGCGAAGAGACTAGAGAGAGGGAAGTAAATGGTGAAGCCTGCTGGTCATTTTCGCAATACATTCCAGTAGGGTATACAGTTGGCGAGGAGAGGTGCAATATTTAGTTGATGTTTTTTTTTCTCCCCCATATTGATCTGACCACGATAAATTATAATATCTTTAAAAATCCTGTGACTCATAATCATAAAATAAAAAATTCAAACCACATCTCATCTGTTCTACATCGTTGATAAAAGAAAATTATTTGTCTAGTGCGAGTAATCATGAATGAATTTATGTCTTTTTTTTTGACATTATGCAGTTCAAAATAAACAAATGATGTAATAAAGAGAACTCGAGTGATATTCATTCACCCTCCATCCGATGTATACGTCACAATTTTTCTTACCATGCTCGTGGTGAAATTGTTTGTATTTTTCCAGCAATGAATGAATTGTAAATGCAATTGAAACTCGGAGTCTGAATCAATTCACGAGAATAAACTTTGGTGTGAACTTTGGTTTGTTTCGTGAAGTATGAAAGGTTTCTGGGAAAGGAGGATAAAAATAGAACAGGGGTCGATCCGGATTATCAATTTTTATTCAATTACCATTCGTTCAATTATTTTGCAATAACACTTTGAGTACTTACCGCGTTATCGAAGCATCGTTGCATTATTTATTATAAACACTGCATGGCTAGGTATACGGCTGGCGTTCCGGAGTCTCTCTCTCCGGAATGCCAGCCGTATACCTAGCCTAGCATAATTCGGAATAATAATAGTTATAACAATGAATTATAATTATTATAATAATAATAATTTGATTTTTTTTCAATTATAATAATAATTATCATCATGACAATAATTAAAACAATTATTGTCATGATAATAATTATTATTATTATAATTGGAAAAAATTTACTCAAAAGTGGTGTAATTTGTAAATGTAAATGAAAACGTATGCGCCATTTTTTTTTTTTTTTCTACAAACACTCTGGAATTCTGCGAAACGCACAGAATAATCAAAATTCCGGATCTTTTGAGAAATTTTCTGGTATATCATCATAAAACAAGCGGGTTTGGGCTGACTATGAGCCAGCCTTCGAACTTCCCGTTATTTATTTTGTTCTCAGCTATTTTTAAATTTGTAAATCTGACCTCAGATTCTTGATCAGCGGTTCAAAAAACCTTCGAGTACAAATTTCCGTAAGATTTCGAATGTTTTTAGTATTTTTCCCAGCAAATCGGCCTCGCCATTTTGAATTTCGCTAATCTGATTTCACATTCGTGATCAGTGACCCAAAAAACCTACGAGTACCAAGGTTCATCCAAATCTAAATGTTTTTAGTTTTTTGCAGCATATCGAATACGCCAAATAAAAATTTTGCAAAACTGACTTCAGATTCGTGATCAGCGATCAAAAAAACCATATGGTACCAAATTTCATTGAAATCCGTTGATTCGTTCTCAAGATATCGTCATTTTCGTTGTGTTTTTTCGAATTTTGTTATTTGAATAGTTCAAAAAGTACTAATCCGATCAAAGCCAAAATCTAATCAGTTCTAAGTTGAGAAAAGCCCCGTCGATTGAGCCCTATCTGATCAAAATCCGCGAACTCGTTCTCGAGATATCGCGCGGACAAAAATGTGGTCACATACACACACACATACACACACACACACATACACACACACACACACCCAGACGTCAAACTGAAAATAGTCGGAGGTGATTCTTTGGACCTCGAAATGTGGAGATTTAGTAAAAACTCGACTTTTCATTTTCGGGGTGATCACAATAACTTCCTTTTTTCTCTGAAAACAGAGAAACGGGAAGTTAAAAATTAGACAGGGCAGAGGTGTAAAGTCGTATACGCCCTTTATTATTATTATTATTATTTTTTTTTTTTAATATTGAACATGTTGTGAAAATCGGGATTTTAATTTTTTCTAAAATAATAATAATAATCATAATAATAATACTTTACTTTCTAATGCCTTACTTTCGTCTTACGTTGTTAGTTGTCATGTTATGTCAGTAAATAACTGTATGTGTAGAATAAGGTGGATGTAATCATGTAAGCCTGAACAAATGAATATCAAATATCAATATCAAATAATAATAATAGTAATAATAATCACAATAATAATAAATGGCGTATATACGACTTTACACCTCTGCCTTGATATAATTCTTTCATGATGAAAGTTGAAAATTCCTCAAAAGATCCGGAATTTTGATTATTCTGTGCGTAAAAAAACATGGAGCATACGTTTTCATTTCCATTTACAAATTTCACCACCTTCGAGTAAATTTTTTTCAATTATAATGATCATTATTTATAATGTATAATAATAATAATTATTTTTATTATTATTTTGGAAAAAATGGAAATTCCGATTTTCACATTTTCAAGAGAAGAAAAAAAAATGGCGCATACGTTTTCATTTTCATTCACAAATTTAACCACTTTCGAGTAAATTTTTTGCAATGATAATAATAATTATTACCATATTGTTATTATCATAATAATAATTATCATCATAATAATATTTGTTATTATTATCAATATTATTATTATTATTATTATTTTGGAAAGATATTGAAATTCCGATTTCCACGAAATTGTCAAGATAAAAAAAAAAATAAAAAAATGGCGCACACGTTTTCATTTTCATTCTCAAATGTCACCACTTTCGAGTAAATTTTTTTCAATGATAATAATGATAATCATTATAATAATTGTTATCATCATAATAAAATAATAATAATAATTATTATTATTATAATTCTTATTATCATTATTTCGGAAATTGTAAGTATAATGATGATAATAATAATAATAACAATAATAATAATAATAATAATAATAATAATAATGATAATAATAATAACAACAATAATAATGATAATAATAACAATGCATTGTTATAACTATTATTATTCCGAATTATATCCGTTTGAATTCCTGCTCAGCTGTCATAGCGCTGAACAAGGAACGGCGGTTCGTGAAACGCAGGACCGCGAGACGAAGGTTGGCAACAACTGTAAGCTTGGTTCCCGGTGAGCCCGCGCGTCGAAAAAGGAGCGCTGACGGGCCCGACACGCATCGCGAAACGATCCAACATGGCCGCGGCCGGTGCTTTATACCGAGAAAAATTACAGTCTTTTTCTGGAAACAATTCTGAGGCTTCATCGTTGGGTGAAATGAACAAATTTTGCGATATATGTGAGTGGAATTATATTGACGAGGGTGGAATTGCATTCGTTTCCGCCCTTGTGATGCGTAGTCGGTGATATCAGTGAAAACAAGTGACGGTCCCCACGCTTCGCGAAACAAAAAAGCCTTATTTTACTCGATTTTGGTGAGATACACGTTCATGCAGCTACCAATTTGATTACAAATCGTCTAAGGAACCCATTAAACACCCCCCCGTCCATATCCGGCTTCATTATTTTTTAAATATGGAAATCTGAGTCCAGCATGCCCTTAATTACGATAGAAAAATGTAGATACGGGGTCTGTACGATAGGCGAAACGAGAGCAGGAAGTCATTAAAATATTCACAAAGAATTACTTAAAAGTTACAATACTAAAAATAACGCGGAGTACAAATCGTTACAATCATCGCTACGGAAATTATCAAAAAGACATATATACGGAAGGTAGCGTAGGCGTAACGATAGGCAAAGAAATCAAAGAACAATA
This sequence comes from Euura lappo, assembly GCA_018257835.1. NCBI lineage: Eukaryota > Metazoa > Arthropoda > Insecta > Hymenoptera > Tenthredinidae > Euura > Euura lappo. The sequence continues at coordinate 94,937 of JAEUYN010001796.1, forward strand.
AATAACTAATAAACTAGTTCCGCGGCTGCTTCTACGCAAGGGGAACTACCTCAGGGAAACTCAATCGTAAATCGCATGCAATGGCATGCGTAAAGCGTAAATTACCATACAAATAAGCAACAAAATATATATCGTAAACCAGACGGGCACGATAGAACGTAGTTACAAAAAGATCATGCTCAAATATCAAGAGATATCACGAAAAGTGGTTCAGTCGGGAGGTCGTTCAGTAAAGACTGCTCAAACGTATAGCGTAACGTATAACGGATCGGTAAAGAACAGAAACGTAACGTAAATGGAATCACGCGGGATCGCGGTCGCAAGCGCAGCACCGACGAGACCGTGATTCTCAAACAAAGACTCGCCTACAGACGGTAGAACGATATAAGAGCCATACGGTAGGTATTAAACAAAGACTGAGCGATAGATCATCAGATTACAAAACTGGACGATAGAACGATAGAACGACCTCGTAACTTTACATAAATAGGCGGAAGCCTTACCTTCAATTCAGGCGTGTGAAATACACTGTCTCTAGGTTTAAATCACAAAAGAATGACTCTAAATTACTTAATAAAATCTAACGGAAGGAAAATAGCGGTAGGAAAGATTGTGCGATAGCGAGAAGGTAGAGAATTGAAGTTACAGAAGCGATAGAGGGATGAGGTAAGCAAGAGGAGGAATTATCTATAAATGTTCGTAGCTGGAGACGTCCGTTCGGGAGCACAGCGAAGCGTAGAAGAGACCGAGTCTCGTTGCTCTTCCTGATTTATAGACAATTCGTGTCACTCATGGCTCAGCCGTACGAAGTCAAAGTTCGGAACAGCCACTTAGCGGTGATAGGTCAACGATCACTCCTCTTATGCAAATCTGGACATTCGGCAATCCTCGGTTCCTCTGACGTCACGATCGTGGTTCCTCTCGCGTTGTAGCTCGCTAGGGCTATACCGATCTGCTGCTGCCGATGCTCTGAGTCGGTCCGATGGGAATCCACGCGGTCTTCCCTTAGCCGGACTCTGGCGGTAGGCGGTAGGTGTCTTCGTAACGCAGGCCGCCTCCACCAGTCGTGCTGGGCATCTTTCAGCCCCGATCACGAGCGAGCCCTCAGAGTTCGGAGACGTCTCGTCTAGGGGGTACCTGACGACGATGCGGTAGCTGAAACAGTAGGTGTTACGGGTCTGCAGGCTTTATAACCTCGGTCACCGAGCCAGGAAGTCGAGTAGTGGCCTCCACTCGGCTCAAAACACCGGTCTCGGAGACATCCTTAGCGTTAGCGGCCTAACTCCATGAAGTTGGTCAGCTCAGCTGGCGGGAGGATTTGTATGAACTCCTCCCTATATGCCGGCAGCTGGACTGCGTCGAGAGTTTCGGGTGATCGGGAAACGCTGGCTATCTCTAACCTCTTTATCCTAGGCCAGGTAGCTTGCACGTTCGTAGGCGTGTAGCCGTGACGGGGATTGTCGGAGAGTGCCGAAGTGTAGAGCTGTCGCAGCGTTGATCCTCGGCGAAGAATTACATATAGAGAGCGTAAAAATACAAAGAATTAAACATAAGCAAATAATAACTAGTACGACGCTTGATTGAGTTTCCCCCTGAGTGTAGCGGATGTCATTTTTCCCCCCGCTGTGTCCTTCAGGACGTCTCAGCTGGTTCAATGTAACGGGTGACCGCAAACACCACGTTACACATATTATTATCCACACGCAAAAAAGACTTAATTTTCACATCTTCGGTAGTAATTATATGGACAGCTGTTTTTTGGAGTGAAAACTACAGCAATTGTGTTAAGGGGGAACATAAACCTTGAAATTCAAAAAATTTCAGAACTACCGAAAGCCATTTTTGAGACTTTTGAATGGTATTCACATTATTTCAGAAAGAATTTTTGTTTCTGCGCCACCTCCGTCAAAAACTCGACTATTTGTCGGTTTTTCCACGCACTAGTGCCTGGAAAAAATTTCCACGCACTGCTCGCCCCACCACCACGGCCCACGAGCAGTATCTACCAACCTTAGTATATCTACCTATCTTAGTTACTAGCTAGTGACGCAGCAAACTTCAAGCCGAACCGCCATTTTCTCAACAAGCTTGTGCTCTGAGATCCTAACCTCAAGGCTCAACTGTCGACGAATGTCACCGGTACGAAACGTGATATTACGATAATAAAATTGAAGTCATGGCAACTAAAGACTGTCAACAAAGTGACAGTACAGGCGAAAATGAAGTATCGGAGCTATTTGAATCTGCGAAAGCCAAATTGATTCCTGAAAAATCTAGAGCTAAATACAAAATAGCTTATCAGAACTTCCTAACCTGGCTACAAAACAAAAAAATCACATCATTGTCAGAAGAAACGTTAATGGCATATTTTGAATACTTGTCAAAAAGTAAAGCACCATCGACTCAAAAAAAGTAGTCAGACAAAATCACAACATCGACATTAGTGAATATCCGAATTTGATCGACCTCTTGAAAGTGCTAGCGAAGGGATCTCAGACCAAGAAGGCGAGAGTTTTTACACCTGAGGAAGTCGACAAATTTCTGAACGAAGCTCCAGATGAGCAGTATCTGGCCACGAAGGTAAACAAAAAAAATATATAATTATAATAACAAATTATGAGTTATCAAATCATCAATTTTCGAAAAATCTTTCCAATTATTTAAAAAAACGAATCAATTTAAAAAAAATGTCAATGGTTGATGAAACTATATTTACAATTTTATTTTACAGGTATCGCTAATCTTTGGAGTTCAAGGAGCATGCAGGCGGGAGGAGTTGTGCAATATAACAACAGGAGACATTCGTGACACTGGATCATTCTACCACATCAAACTTCCAAAAACAAAAACGGATATTATACGATACTTCGTTGTGGAAGGCAAGTTATATGATATCGTCAAGAAGTATGCGCTGCTACGTCCAGCTGAAGTACCGAGCAACCGATTTTTCCTAAATTGGCAGAACGGAAGGTGTACAAGACAAGTAATCGGATTAAATAAATTCGGTAGCATGCCGAAGAAAATTGCGGAATATTTGGAACTGCCTGAGCCTGAACTCTACACAGGGCATTGTTTTCGCAGAACGTCGGCAACACTTCTCGCTGACTCAGGAGCAGACCTGACGACTTTAAAATGCCACGGAGGCTGGAAGTCGAACCAGGTAGCCGAGGGCTACATTGAAGACTCAGTGGTAAATAAGCGGAAAATCAGTAAAATGATTTCAGGATCCATTCTGAAATCGTCGACTATCACTTCTGGTAACATTGAATCACTGCCAGTACAACAACCGAAGGATTTCGACGGAGTCAATGTTGGTGCTTCAACATTAAACAAAGAAAACGTCAACCTAACAACCACTGTGGCATTTCCCTCCACTGATATCGTCCATGTCACGAATTGTCAAGTCACAATCAATATATTTAATAATAATGATCAGGACTGAGTACCTTTTTGATGATGAAAAAGCTGGGTATCCAACGGTACCAAAAACGTAGTATTTAACGATACCAGAATATGAAGTATTATAAAAATAAATGTACCTGTGTACTAATAGCATCAAAAACCCAGACGTGATACTATTTACTATAAAGATATAAAGATGTGATACTATTTACTATAGATATGAAGATTCAAAGAGTGATTCAAAGATAACGAAGCTCAGTTTTCAATACTAAGAAAAATGTAATAACCTAGTATTATTATTAAAATACGCCAAAATACAGGTATTTAACGATAAAAAAGTAACCTATTAACGATGCTCAAAACTAGGTATCTATGTAGTTTCATTCATTAAAGTTTGTTGATCTATAAATTAGTCAAATGCCTAGTATGTAATGGTATAAAGTTATAAGGATTTAAAGAATGCTTTAAAAATAATGAAGCTTAGTATTCAATATTGATTAAAAAAAATAATAACCTAGTATTAATATCAAAATATGCAAAAATATAAATATTTAACAATTAAAAAAACTTATCAACGATGCTCAAAACGAAGTATTGATGTATTTTTGTTTAGTAAAGTTTATTGATCTATAAATTAGTCAAAAGATGAATAAAACCACAAATATTCTGTCCCTGGTGTTTTTTTAATTCCACGAATTTAATGGTTCAGTTTTCTTTGCAATCAATTTTGTTTAATGCAGTATGAAACTGTTTTTTCCTTTGGGTGGGGGGCTTCGCCCCCCACGCCCCCCACCGGGGCTTTGCCCCTGGGCCCCACCAGGGCTGCGCCCCTGGACCCGCCAGTGGTCGTCACAGAATTCGGGTTTCGCCGTCTCGTTTTTGACGGGCGGTAGCACAGAAAATAGTGTGTATGGCGCGGGCGCGAATAGGGACTTTTTGACTCGTGGGAGTGGCACACTCGCGTTCGGCTCGTGCGCCACTTCACACTCGTCAAAAGGTCCCTATTTTCACGCCCTTGCCATACAAATAACTATTGTCTGTGATGCACGAAATAAAATCTACCGGTGGACCGATCTTAGTTTTTCTGGTCTCAAACTGTTCAGTAAAGAGACCTTTTCAATATGAACAGAAAATTTTTTCATAACTTTATTTTTACTCGAGTCATGATGAAAAGTAACGTATGAGAACAGAAAAACGCTATTTTATTACAGAAAATGATGAATATCTGATAGAGACTTCCGGTTCGGAAACGGTGTATGACAGTTGTGCCGAAAGCAAGTGAAAGAGAAATTGAGATAAAGACAGACGTGCGAAAGGGTGAAGTGGAGGGAGGGGAATAAGAGGGTTGGAGACGCGGACGACAACACTCGGCGATAAAGAAGTGAGTAAGAGGGCCTAGAAAATTCGGGAAAAGAGACAACTGGAGCAAGTGAGGTTAGAAGAAAGGGCGGGAGAAAGCGGTATAGCAGGGGCAGGAGGCATAGATAATGAGCAGTGAAGAGAGCCAGCAACCCAATAAGTACGGAGAAGCGATACCGGCAGAAGGTACGGAAGGACCGGAACAGAGGAAGCTACCTGAAACGCCGGTTTCAAGTAGGCACATACCGACGGAAGATAAGGAGAAAGGTAAAGCAGGGAGACCATCTAACGCGAAAAGGTGGGAAAGACTGAAAGAGAGGGCAAATAGCTGGGGAGGAGCAGACAAGGACATAAGAGAGTTCCTGAGGAAAAGGAGCAAGGACAAGGAGGAGGACCAGAGCAGAGAAGGAAAAAGGAAAGTAAGGGACAGCCCGGGGGAAGGACCGCAGAAAGCAAGTAAGATCCCGTTTATTTGCCTAGGAAAGGAATCTCGTTTCTTCAGGAAAAGCACGGCGACACCAAGAACACCACCGGAGAGGACGGAAGAAGGAATGCCGAACACTGGAGGAGTGGGAGCAGGAGAGGAGGAGGAAGGAGACAAGGGGATGGCGGCAAGATTCGAAACGATGTTAGAGATGATAATGAAAAGGCAGGACGAAACTACAGCCACCCTGAAGAAAATGACAGAAGAGGCGAACGAAACGAAGGAGAAGGACAGGATTGCGGCAGAAGAAGGACGGCAGGAGGTGAGGAAGGAGATAGCGGAGCTGGCAAAGAAAATAGAGAAGTCAGGCGAGTCCTGGATAAGAGAAAAAGCGGAAATGGAAGAGAGGATAAGGAAGCTCGAAAGAGAGAAGGACGAATGGACCGAAAAAGAAAGCAGGGGCAGAAGGGAGTGGGAAAAGAAACTGGAGGAAAAGCTAGAGCAAGGACTAGCGAGAAACGGGCAGGAGAATGAGGAGAAAAGAAAGGAGTGGGAAAAAAGAGAAGCGGAACGAACAAACACGAACGAAGGGGGAAGAGCAGAGGCAAGGAGGATAAGGTTAGTCGAAAGGAGACTGAGGCAGGTAGAAGAGGAAAGCGAGAGGAAAGAAAGACTGAAAAGGAAGAGGAACGTAGTAGTGAGAGGGCAAGAGATAGACGACGCAGTAGAGAAAGGGGAGGCGGCCGTCAACGCGGTGGAAGCAGCAGCGGGGGGCAGAGTTGAAATCGAAGAAACGCTAGTAGTACAGGGCGAAAAAGGGGCGATGGTGGTATTGAAAATCAAAACATGGGAAGAGAAAATGAGGGTAATGAGAGGGAAGAAAAATCTAGGGGCGAGGAAGGTATTCATAGACGATGACCTGACAAGGAAGGAAAGAAGAGTACAGAAGGAGATCCGAATGAAGGTGAAGGAGCTACGGAAACAGGGACACACAGCGAAAGCTGGGTGCAGGAAGATGTGGCTAAACAACGTGGAGTATGTATGGAGTGAGAGTTCAGATACACTGGAAGTAGCCGAAGAAGAGAGGCAGCAGGGAAACGGAGAAGACGGAAACAACGGACAGGGGGAATAGAGAGAGAAAACGAGGGGCTAAGGTTACTGTTCTGGAACGTCGCAGGTTGCAGGGGCAAAGACGAGGAGTTCTGGGAATTCCTGGAGAGATATGATGCGGTAGGGCTAACGGAAACGTGGGTGGAAGAGAAAGACTGGAGCGGATGGGAAAAGAGGCTACCGAAGGGGTGGATCTGGAAATGCCAAGCGGCAGATAGAGAGGCAAGGAAAGGAAGAGCAAGGGGCGGAATAATAACAGGGGTGAGAGAGGAGTATAAAGCGGAAGAGGAGGACGAAAGGGGATCGAAAGGGATACAAATAAGGAAAATGAAGGTGAACAACGAGCAGTGGAATGTAGCGACGATATATAACAGAGGAGGCAAGGCGGAACTCATTAAGGAGATGATAAGGCTGCTAGAAGATGAAAAAGAGGAGAAAAAGACAGTTATGGGGGGCGATTTCAACGCAAGAATAGGAACAGAAGGGGGAAGGGGGTGGTACGGAGACGGAACGACGGGAAGAAACAGGGAAGCGAAAGACAAGACAAAAAACGCGGAAGGAGAGGCACTACTGGGTATAGCTGCGGAGAGAGGATGGACAATACTGAATGGGAACACGGAGGGCGACGAAAAAGGGGAGTTTACATACGTGAAAGGACAACACAGAACCACGGTAGACTACGCGATGGTAAATGAGACATCGTGGGAAGAAGTGAGGAGCTTTAAAGTGGAGGACAGAATAGAGTCCGACCACCAGCCGATCATAGTGGAAATAACAGGCAGAGCAGAGACGAAGAAGAAGGAAATAAAAACAAAGAAAGTCCAGATATGGGGAGAGAAGGAAGTGGAAAAGTTCAGGCGGAGACTGGAGGAAGCAAAGTGGGAAGGAGAATCACCGGAAGAAGAGTGGCAGGAAATGAGCAAGAGCATCAGAGAAGCCACGACAACGAGGGATAGAAAGGAAGATTGGAGAATAGGCAAAAACGCCTGGTGGGACGAGGAGTGCAGAAGGGAGAAAAAAGAGACGAGGAAACTATGGAGGAGGGCCAGGGTAAGTGGCAACGCAGGGGAGTACGAAACATATAGGAATAAGAGGAGGGAGTATGGAAGATTATGCGAGAGCAAAAGACTAGAATGGAAGATGGAAGAGGAAGAGAGAGTGGAAGCAATCAGAACAGAAGCAGAGGCCTGGGAGTACGTGAACAAACAGAGGAAGAAAAGCGCAGGGATAAGCGAAAAGATAACCGAAGAAACTTGGCTGGAGTACTTTATGGAGAACTTGGGAGGAACCAGGGAGAGACCGACCGATGAGAGGGAAAGGGCAAGAAGAGACGGGGGAAGACGCAGCGAACTAGAGGAAACAGAAGTGGCAGAACAAATAAACAGACTGAAGAGGAAGAAAGCACCAGGAGGGGATGGAATAAAAAACGAGGCATGGTTATCCGGAAGAGGAATCCTAGACAGAAAGCTATGGAAGGTGATAAAAGGAATATGGGAGGGAAGGGGGTACCCAGACGAATGGAGAGAAGGAGTGATAGTACCTATACACAAGAAAGGGAGTTTGGAAGAAGTGAAGAACTATAGAGGGGTGACACTGACGAGCACAGCATATAAGGTATACGCGGCAATCCTCAATAAGAGAATAATAGCAGAGATGGACGAGGGAGGGGGTTTCGGGGAGACGCAAGCGGGGTTCAGGAAGGGTAGGGGCACGCTGGACAACATTTACGTACTAAACCATGTAATACAGGAGAGAATTAAGAAACAGAAAGGAAAGGTGTACCTGCTGTTTATCGATCTGAAGGCCGCCTTTGATAAGCTGGACAGGGAAATCCTGTGGAAGGCGATGGAGGAGAGAGGGGTGAGCGAAGAAATAGTGGAAAGGGTTAAGGAAATATATTCAGAAACGAGATGCAGAGTGAGAATCGGGGAGAAGGCATCGGAGGAATTCTGGGTAGAGAAAGGAGTAAGGCAAGGATGCCCACTCAGCCCGACCCTATTTAACTTATATATAGCAGACTTAGAGGAGGTCATGAGGAGGGGTCAGGACGGAGGGGTGGTCATTGGAAAGGAGAAGGTATGGACACTGGGGTATGCAGACGACATAGTGTTAATGGCGGAGTCGCAAGTGGAAATGGAAGAGATGATGAAAAGAGGAGAGAGATATTTCAGGAGAAAGAAATTAAAATGAAAAGGGAGAAATTGAGAACAACAACTGGAAGAAGGGCGATCAGCTTCGAGGAGAAAATAAACGGGGACCCGACGAAGAAACTCCTGAGGGAATGCTGGAAAGAAATAAGGAAGGACGAGGAAAAGGGCGAGAGAACTAGATGGGTCGAAGAAAGGGAGAAATATCTGAATAGGTGCGGTGTAAGCTCCAGGTGGATAGAGCAGGAGAGGACGAGAGGAGGAGAGGTTAGCAGGAGGCTGGAGGCGAGGGACAAGGAAGTACAGACACAAGAAAGAAGAAACAAGATCAGCAACTCAAGAAGCGCAGCGAGATACAGACAAATACAGACGGAGGAGCTGCCAGAATACATTAGAAGGAGCAGGAATAAAAGAGACAAAGGAGTCAGAACGATAGCGAGACTAAGATGCGGAAACGAGGAAAGAGCGAACAATTACTGGCTGGAGGAGGGCGAAAGAGTATGTAGGATCTGCGGGAGAGAAGAAGAAACACTGGAACACCTCACACAGAGATGCGTGGAAGAGCTGAGAAGAAACGGGGAGACAAGAGAGATAGTAGATGAGAAGGGAATGGGCAGGGAATGGGGGTGGAAGCTAGAAAAGGCGAGGCGTGTAGCAGCAGAGAGGGGGGAACAGGGACAGGGGGACGGGCGGGCAGCCGGCTGAGCCAAGGGGTTGACCTCTCAGCTGGCTGGTCGGACGGGATAAGGGGAAAGGGAGGGAACGGGGAGGGAGCAGGAAGAGCGAGGGAAAGACAAATAAAGGAATAAGGGAGAGAAGAAGGAGGAAGATAGGAATACAGTATTGAAGTATTTAAGTGTATATATGTATATAAGAATATAAGATTAAATATATTAAGAATAGAATGAAGTAACGATGAGATGTAAAGAGAGAAACAGTTGTAACGGTGTACCCTGTGGGCGACCAAGGTGGAAGTGGTCGCTCCCCTTTCCACCGGATGCTCAGAGTAAACCAGGGTCAGATTTAAGGAAAGGGAAGTAAAGAGGAGTGTGAATGATAACACACTGTTTATATTTATAAGAAAATAATAATCAATTTATTCAAGAAATCACGGTATGGGATTCTCCGGGTCGCAGACGGCGGCGGAGTATCTGGAATACAAAAATATACGGGCTACAGTCAGCTTGACTTATAACTAAATTGCCTATACTCTTATTACTATCTTAACCTATGCGCGCAGTAAATTCTAGTTATGAAATAAATGAGAGATAATCAGTTATTAAGAATTATTAAAGGAGTCCTAAACTCCGAAATTATATACGAAAATATATCAAGAAAATATTAAAGGAAATATTAAAGGAGTTCTATCTCCGAAAATGTCTAACTTATATCAGGAATATTAAATACTAAAGTTCAAATGAATATTTAATATTAATACGAAATAACAAATCAAATTAATAAATGAATATTACAGGAGAGTTAAAGTACGGTACGGTATTAAATGCTACGGCCTAAATTTATACAGGTTCTAACGGAATAAACGGAACGGTCTACGGTACAATAAAGTCGCGGTGTCTAAACGCGAGACTCTATCCCGGGTGGTCTGAGGTCGCACCCTACAGTCCAAAAGAGAGTCAAGATCAGTGAGCTTGGTCGGGAGCGCCCGGCTTGGCTGGTCGATCGAGACTGCCCGCTGCTGGTCTGGCCGGTCGTTATAACTGCGCTCGGGTGCGCTCTGGCTGTGAGAAGCGGCGCGCCTATCGGCGGCCTGTGAACTACGGTCCGGCTCATCTGGCGGATGGCCGGTTGACTCTGGTGACGGGATGTAGGCCGTCGGTCGATAGGGTATCGATCGCTGGATCGATGTGTTCGTATGGTAATTACCATACGCTAATGGCGGGTTATCGACCGTCGGCTGTACATCCCGTCACACAGTATGTAAACGCCGAACGGCACTACAATAAACAATCGATCTACATGATGAATATCTGATATAATTTTAATTGGATCAAAAATTCTCTTTTCACTTTGAGAAGGCCTCTACACTGAATAGTTTGAGACCAGAAAAACTTGAATCGATCCACCGATAGATTTTATATTGACAAAAAAATGTGTTTCCAAGACCGTGTGAAAAACATTCGAAAATATGAAAAATGACTTTTGGCAGTTTTTACTTTTTTGAAATGTTAAGGTGTACCCCCTCAAGGTTTATCAAACCGATTGATAAACCTGAACCCAACAGCTGTCCATTTAATTACTACCAAAGATGTAAAAATCACATCTTTTTTTGCGTGTATTATCCATATATTGATCACTATTCATTTATTATTATTTACCGTATTTTCTACCACCATCGTCACTATTATTATTACTTTTTCATCTTCATTATTATTGTAATTGTTTTTACAATCCCTGCAAATATTATTGTATCTTTCGTTTTTTCTACCAACAATTCGTCATGTCTGCACTGAATTAATTTCGGCTTTTATTTACCTTCCCGGTTCTTATCGACGTTATTATTGATAATTCGTCATTTCTGCTAATGATCCCGAATTTTCGACCCCTGCAAATCGCGATACGCGGTTCACGCGCTCCTGGCCGACTCCTCCGCAAATTTCCGACCCCCTGGAGGTCACGCCACGTGGTTTACACGCCCCTGGTCGACCTTTACTTCACTGGTTTTCATCGATATTATAATCGCCAATTCCTCACGTCCACTGAGAAAAAATTATAGTTGTGGTAACCATTTTTCGACTATAAAAAGTAGTAATTAAACGGACTCAAACCGAATTATAGTACGCGTAACCACACGAAAGCAAAGTTCATACAACTAATATCATTGGTTCAGATTACCATATGCTCAACTATTTGGACATAGTAAAGAGTACTAATACCCAATATGAACTAAAAAGAAAGTTCAATGAACTATTGTTGTATGACATAAGTAAATCGTTAAATTAGTAGGCATGACTATTTTTATGGTTATTAACACAATACGATATAGCTCAGTTAGCAACGCGGATATATCCAGCAAATATATTTGCTGGCATCAGGGTCGGAAGTTATGCCAACTGTGCAAGATTGGCGTGTCTACTGTCCAAAGTAGTTTGTCTCAATGAATCAGTAGCATGTATTACTATTTTTCATAGTTCTTGTGACGATACGATATGGCTGACCCAGCAACGCGGATATTTGCTGGCATTAGGGTCGGAAGTTGTACCAACTGTGCAAGATTGACGTGTCAACTATCTAAAATAGTTTGTCTGATTGAATAAGTGACATGTATTACTATTTTTGATAGTACTTGCGACGACGGCTCTTCTACTAGCTGGTTACTTGACCACTACAGCATGACCAACACACGATTCTATTGACTTGCAGATGCCATGCGTGTGCAAGATGATCATGCACGATCATACCATAGTAAGGTGAAATAGTCAACTCGTAGAAGAGTCTTCATGGTGCGAGGCAGGGCACGAGTAAAATCTGTTGTAAGATATATATTATATAGTTCACAAGAACACATTTATTTGTGAACCTTCATGTTGACATATTATGAAACATATATACATTAACAAATAATTTACCGATACGGGTACAATCAGTCCTAAATTCTATAACAGATACAATCAGTCCTGAATTCTATAACAGATACAATCAGTCTTGAATTCTATAACAGATTCATAAAGGATGCAGATTCTTTGAATCTGTGTATTACACGTTTAGTGAAAGTAAATGGGAAAAAAGCTTAGATTATGGCTTAATCTACAAAATATAGCAAAATATTATTGGGTATCTATTAAAAAATACATTACAGGATTAGGAACTTGGGCACATGGACGTGATATAAAGATGACATGAAAAAAATCCAGATTATCATCTGGATTGACATATAAATTCGAATACGATATATCTCCTCAAAATATTCAACAGATAATACTAGACAATGCAAGTACAAGCACTCAAACAGAATATAATATAAGATAGCCAACTTTTATCGTCTCATTCTCCGGTTCATCGTCCACCAATCACAAAGGTTCATCATTACCAGTACAAGTACAAGCACTCAAACAGAATATAATATAACATAGCCAACTTTTATCATCTCATTCTCCGGTTCATCGTCCACCAATCACAAAGGTTCATTATTACCAGGTATATATTAAAGATAAATTACAAAGTTCAGCAAAACTGTACACTCGAGTAACATTATGGGGATTTGAGCATTTGCTTTAACGATTAAGTTGATAGGCTTTTCAACCGTAGTCAGGAACAACCTTTAAACCTTAAAGTTTTCGAAATGTGGGCCGAAATTCAATTGATATTCAATTAACTTAATGGGCATAAGGATTAATCACCAGACGGGTGAGTCCCTCCCTAAACGCTAGACTCGCTGTTGTAATTAGGATTCATGTCATTCCTAAAACGTTATTATATAGCTATACAGCTATAATAATATAAACTTCAATCACTGCGGAGATATGCTGCTCCCGGGATCTTGTATGCACTTGACCAAAGAATAAATTTTGATAGTACAGTAGACTCTAGATAAGTGGCCATTCGCTAAGTGGCCCTGCGAGCGGCTTCCCCTCCACACAGACGGTTACCCACACAAACACTATGCCCCCCACCACAGCCGTATGGGCGTGCGTCGTGAGCAGCTTGCCCTCTCTTTCTCGCTCTGCTGTCTGCGTTCGACATTACGTATTGTATTTACGCGGTTTTGAATCGTAGGAATGTCTGCAAACAGCAGTGAAAACGCAGGAAATAAAAGACTCAGGGCTTTCAGTATATTAGAAAAATGTGAAATCCTGGATGAAATTGATCAAGGGAAGAAAATAAAGCAAGTTTGTACAGAATATGATGTTTCCAGAAGGACAGTACGAAATTGGTTAGAAAACAAAGAAAAATTAATGGAACAAAAAGCTACATATCAATTAACACCTCAGAGCAAAAGGATTAGGATAAGTGCATTAGATCACTTAGAGGAAGCTCTGTACATATGGTTCACAATAAATGTACAAACTGGTGTGAGCATGAGCGGACCCCTGATACAAGGTACGTAAATAAGAAACGTTTGCTTGTTGTTGCTTCTTTATTTTTATTTTTATCGCATTGATTCTGTCGCATCTGATTTTCTAGAAAAATCAAAACTTATGAACTTATGCCGATTTCGAGGTTAGAATCTCTAACGTGGTCGATTTTGAGGTTAGAATCCCTAGCGATACCAACGTAACTAACCCGTTCAGAAAATCAAACGCGGGAGAATCAAACTCGACAAGTGCACATTCTACTTTGACTTGTTTTATAAATGAAGCGTTTATGACGGTTGAGTTTAACTCATTGAAATGTTTTTTCAGCCAAAGCCAGAGAACTCCATGCAGATTTCAACATAGACGAGACGTTCCTTGCTAGCGACGGTTGGTTAACGCATTGGAAGAAGAAATTCAACATTCGGCAGTACACAAGATGTGGCGAAAAATTATCGGCCGATCACTCAGCAGCTACTGCTTTCAAACGAGATTTTGAAGAAGTTTTAGATAATGAGCAGTTACTCCCTTGTCAAATTTTCAATGCCGACGAGACAGGCTTGAATTTTAAACAAATGCCTAAGAAGACACTAGCTGAAAAATCGTCAACTGCTCCCAGTGGCTTCAAAGTGAATAAGGACCGATTAACGGTAATGTTATGCTCGAATGCTGACGGCTCTTTGAAGCTTCCTCTAGTTGTAATTGGAAAATCAGCAAAACCAAGAGCTATAAAAAACCAAATGTCCTCGTTACCAGTTTACTATGCCAATCAAAAAAGTGCATGGATGAGTGGAGAGATTTTCAAAAAATGGTTCTATGATGAATTTGTTCCAAGAGTTACGGCCTTTCTGAAAGATAAAGGTCTTCCATTGAAAGCAAAATTATTATTAGATAATGCCCCTTGCCATCCACCTGCTCAAGAACTTCAACAAGGAGATATTGAAGTTGTATACCTACCAGCTAATACAACGTCTATAATGCAACCCATGGACCAAGGAATTATTGAAACTCTCAAGAAGCATTATAGGTCATTATATCTGTTCGGTATACTGTATGCACAGAAAAATGGGATAGATATAGCATCATACTCGAAGTCAATTGATATCAAGAAAGTTATCGACTGGATTAGTCAAGCTTGGGATAACTTACAAAGTAGAACGATTTTCAAGTGTTGGAAAAAATTGTTACCAGACCATTTCTACAATACTGAAACTGAAGAACGTTTCCAAGAAAACGCCTCGGATGAAGAAATTATAAATAACGTTCGACTAATTGATGGCTATGAAAACGCCGATGAGCGAAATATCCAAGATTGGATCACGACTGACGCAGATGACATTACTGTACCTACAAATTCTGAGTTATTGGACATCGTGACAACCAATGATAATTCAGAAGGTATATTTTATTCCAACAATTTTAAATACTCTCTAACGATATCATATTTATTCAGTGATAATGTGTTTAACTAATTTTTTTTTTTAGATTCGAACGCTGAAAATATTGCGGTCGACAAGGATATAGGCCATAAAGAAGCAGTTGAAGCAGCCGATATTTTACTTTCATTTTTTGAAAAAAATCCAATAGTTCCAATATCTGTAATGTTAAATATAAGGAAAGCTAAGGCAGCTGTTATGAAACATGCAATTTCAAAACACATTCAGCTTTCATTATAAAAAAAATTGGTTGGATTGAAATTACATTATTATTATTGAGATGTATTATACAACGATGTGATAAAATATCTTTTATATCTGACCAGAATATATATTATTTAATTCTACATACAGATTTAATAAATTAGCTACTCATTATCCCGTCAATGGTTAGAATACGATCGAAAATCTCGGCGCATGTTTCAAAGTTCCCGCGCGCGAACAGCTCTTCCCACCACGCGTCATGCGCCGCCTCCTGAGCCGTGGTGGGGGCGCTTCGTAAGTAGCCTTTTTCCTCTCCTCTAGCCCCGTGAGAGGGCCACTTATCTAGAGTCTACTGTACTCGAGTACTATCTCAAACATGCTCGAAACTCGTGTATCGAAGAATAGATTAGGAAATATTTCAAGTTATTCCTTGAGGTTAGCTATTTGGTTCGACTTTTGATACTTGATCAGATCGGAATGGAGAACTTCAACACTGACAAAGTGCTTGGGTCCTTCAATACCGTATAAAAACTTTTCTAAGAAGACCCAAACTACTTCGAATTCTGGAGTGTACTTTGCATTTAAAGCATGGTGTACTTTGAAACACAAGTCGACTGCACCGATCAAATTGCTCGCAGCGTACTTAACTTCATCGACGACGACGTAGATTGCAGAAAATGCGGTCGGGACTCTAACTCTTACGATCAAAGGTTGACGAGACAGTCCATATGTGGAAAGTTTTTCCGTACGTTTGACCAACAGAGTTTCCAAGTCTGACATCACCTAAACATAAGTGTTCTGTCTTAATACTCTTAACATAGTTGCATTTCATTTTTTTCTCAACAAATAGTTTTATATATGCAATCGAAATTGAACAAAAGTTTCGAAACAAATCATGCCAAAACTCAAGAGTTAATCAGTCTATAGAGAATGCTTATATCAAGAAGTCTTATACCAAAACTGAACATTCCAGAGCGCGTACGAGAGCATGCAACGGACAAGAGCGTCGCTCGCCTACTTGAACCAAGCCCAAGCAAAGCTTGCACGTAAGTCTCCGGACGTTTCAGTCACACACTACAGAGGCTCGGTGTGAAAGCGATTAGTAATGCTCCCAAATTTGATGAACAGAGTCTACCTATATCGACAGGTCCTAAGGAAACAGACATGTCTTGGCGGGTAGGCTAGGACAGACATAACTGAGAAAACGCTACAAGACGAGTATTGAGCTCCGTATACACTTCCTATACAGTTATGTGAGTGCCCGCCAAGATAGTCTGTTCCCTTAGGACCCGTCGATACATGAAGAGTTTTAGAAGTAGTTTCGGTTCAACTTGTTTCGAATTTTCGTTTTCAATTTCGACACTCATAATGTACAATTGAAATTCAATACTTACAGCAATATTGCATATAAACCCATCAGCCTGCTCGTGAGTTGACGGCTTCCATTTTTTGGAACTCTTTGTTTTCACCAAGGTAGGTCTGAGCAGGTACGGCAACCTTAATAATCCCAAGACTTCAACAGGAATATTAACTGAAACAGTTAGTGGAATATGTTACAAAGCCCATGAATACATAGCCTTGATGAATGATACAATTACTAATTATTCGAAGAAATTATCATATAAATTCGTCCATTCTAGTCTGATTTAATTTTCCAATAATTTGAATTTAAATAATAACCGTTGAATAAGAGCAATTAGTTATTACATCGTGTATCATTATTTATTGCACTATAAAGCGACTCAAGCCTTTGATCAGAAGTAAGAAGTATCGGCAATGAAATTGATTGTGTAAAAATTCTTTGGAAACGAGTCAAAGAAATCTTTCTTCCAAAATAGGCACGTTTACTGTGAAAACTTCAAAGCTGCTGGGATGACGAGCCTCCTTAACTCCTTCGATGGCGGAAAAGATTCAGTACACCCACGTTTTAGAGACTTGTGTTTTTGACCTCTGACAAGTATAAAGAAACCTGACCCATTAAGTATTTAGAGGCTGCAGGACACACAACAGCTCAAGGGGAGACTTCGGTGAAATTTTGGGCAAAAATAGGGGTTAAATTTCTGACAAAATCGAAAAGAGGTGTACATACCAAGAAATCCTTCCAGCAGTTTTTGAATAATAGTAGTATAGACAGTGAGAAAAAATTGCAGCCTCTTGCGATGAAAGTATGTTAGCGCAAGGAATTTTTGACAGCGGTGAGCAAAATCTTCTTCGCAAGGTTCCTTGCACTTACACTTTCATCGCGAGAGGCTGGAATTTATTCACACAGTCCATATTACTATTATTTAAAAATTGCTGGAAGGAATTTTTTTACGACCTCTAATAGCGATTTTCAAGATGCCACCGAAGTCTCCCTTCAAATCACTAAAAATACCTCTGCGTCCAGAGTTTTGAATGCACACCAATACAACACAACGTCGACTTGTAGTCGACTAGAAGACGACCGAAAATATTCTAAGTCGACTAAAATCGATGACTACTTGTCGACGAAAAGTCGACACAGAGTTGACTTAT
Organism: Euura lappo; assembly: GCA_018257835.1. Classification (NCBI taxonomy): domain Eukaryota; kingdom Metazoa; phylum Arthropoda; class Insecta; order Hymenoptera; family Tenthredinidae; genus Euura; species Euura lappo. The sequence continues at coordinate 112,563 of JAEUYN010001796.1, forward strand.
GTCCCGGTTTAAGTCAACGTAGGGTCGACTTATAACAAGCCGACTCCAAGTCGACTTGAAAACGAAAATTCGAGTCACCCGCCGATTTTCTCAAGTCGACGTAGAGTCAGCTGTGAGTCGACTATCAGAACGGCGCTTACATGTTTATTGTATCTAATCGGTAGAAAGAGATTATAGACACTGTGATATTTTCCAATTTTTATAATTCAGAAACCTTTTCTTGGAATATTCTCGTACAGTTTCTCTTGTTTTTAATCTTTTCTTCCTGTGATATATATATATATCTAGCTAGTTTTTCTTCGCCTGCCCCTTAGTCAGAGTATTTCTCCAACGGTCCCCTGCGCGCCTCAGCCATTCCTGAATCGCAGCCTGAACCTGGGAGCTTGAGGTACGGCCATTCTCCGTTCCAACAATCGTATCTGTGAGGTTATAATGGTTGTTAGAAAATGCATTGTGTTCCTGAAATCATGTCAGTGTTATCCAACACCAAAAATAGACTGGATAGTTATTCGTTACTAAACATACCAACTATCAAATCCGAAAATGTCGTATTTTTAAAGGGCAACGTCTTGTGTTGTCCAGTCCAAGTATAGAGCCTGGCAATATCATTCGATAAGCACTCTGTGAGCACATTTCGTGCAAATTTGCACCCAGGCGTCCCTCCGATCGTTTTAATCTTGTTTTTCTGAAAATAAACAGTATAAGTCATATATTACTACATGATCAGCACGGAACATAAAGGTTTCAGATTCGAAATTTAGGAATTCGCTTACAAACTGTTCACGAACGTCATTGTTCGTTTGGAGAAGTTGCTCAAATTGGGTGACGTTTTCTACCGAATCTAGAGGAAATTTCGGAAGTTTGGAGAAATCTACTTTAGATTTTACTTTCTTTCCAATTGACGGTAGGACTCCGTTGTCGTCAGTCAAGAGAAGAATTATTCGATCCAACTTTCTTTTCTGCTCACCCAATTCAAGTATGATTTGCTTGTGCGATTCGGCTGCAAAATCCAAGGGAATTCGGATTATAAGTTGTCTGTATAAATTTTCATATACCGGAAACATCGATTTTTATTTTGCGTAAATGGCAAATTCAATCATAACTACCACAGCATGATTTGTGTGTACTTGAATGGCCAATATCACGGTTTGTTCGTTGTTCACCGGAGGGATGTGGATTCGGTGACATGCCCTGAATATTTTCTTTGTCAGTATCACTCTGATAATCGCTTATGGGTCTCTTTCGGGCTTTTTTGGGCTGCCCTTTCGCTCCGGCAGAATCTTGAACATTATTTCAAGATTTATAATTTCAAAACTATGAGAACATATCATTTGTACAGACCCTGTACTGATACGACCCACATTCGTATACTTACTTGAGAATTGTACTAAATATCGATGGCTCTCTCCAGTTTGTCTACATGAACAGAACAAGTATACAGGGTGAGTTTTCTCCGACTCTGAACGAGGGAGGGGCTTATTACTGCCAATTGCTCCGCCCCTTGGCCAATCACAACTTGTTATCAAAATCTAAGTTTATCTAAGTCGAATGAAAACAATGAGCGGATTAGGACCTTCATTGTTTTCATTCGACGATCATCAATACCTTACCCGACTAGACCAGGTATGGACGGCTTGATGTAAACTTAGATTTTGATAACAAGTTGTGATTGGCCAAGGGGCGGAGCAATTGGCAGTAATAAGCCCCTCCCTCGTTCAGAGTCGGAGAAAACTCACCCTGTATAAATGACGTATTAATTGAACACGAAAAATCACAACGAAAGATACAGAACCCTCAAAGTGAAAGTGCATATGTTTATGTATTATATGACGGTTTACCTTTCGCCATTACATTTGTGGTACAACTCTTCTTTGGGCGTACATTGATTTTTGCTGAAGATCGAGATTCTTTTTGCTTTGTCTCGTCGGTCTTATTGCTCGCAATAGACGCGTCGGAAAACATATCCGTCTCCGAGGAACTTCGAGCAATAGCTTTGCTATTCAGCTGACCCGATAGAGAGTTTTTTAGCTCATCCTGATCTCCCAAGTTTTCTTCAAACACTTTATCAAAGAGGTTCAATTCCATACCATCTATTGCAGTACCTGAATATTGTGTAATTGCATTAAGAAAGAGTTTCCTATTTTCATTTTTGCCATTTTATTCATCTTTTCTACACCTACCTGTAAATCAGGTTGATGATGATGAAGATTCGGAAGTTCCTGCAGTAACCGCCTGTTGATCCGCAGGCGTCCGCGGAATATAATTTGCTGGCGCTGTTGCAATTTTTGGCGACACTAGAAGTAACAAAAAATAGTAATGTATTGTCCTCGTTTTACACACTACATATTTTCTATTCAGTATAGCTATGATCGTGTGGTCAATATTCGCACCTGGCAAGGTGGCGGATAATAAAACTTGCGATACACTGGTAGCATTTGTTTCACCAGCTGGTGATTTGTGTATGATGTAATTCTGCGGTGGCAATGAAGCATACCCAGTTATGATAGGGCGAGATCCTGAAACATTCCTTAAGTAAGCCAATATTGTACGATTTGTAAGTGAAATGTGAGATGGTAAAAATAGAGAAGATCATTGTCAGTTCCCAAAAAAGATTTCCAATGGTTATTTCGGTGTTTGCCGATGACAACATAATAAACGTTTTACATCGAAAAGGAGCATTGTGATTATTGTTTAAGTACCTCGTTTGCTAGTAGATTCGTCGAATAACTTGGGTTTCTTTATCAGGCGTTTCTTCGGCAATTGCTTCTGCGATCCCAGAACAATATTAAGGTTCTCATCCGATGTGGATAAATTTTCTGCGGCACACTCCACAGAAAGCGCGATTTCAAATGTTGCTATGAATAGAATTTACATCCAATTTGTAGGGTAATTTGAATAACGCGCCTAGAAATAAGAGAAGGATGAAGAATGAGAGATAGCGAATGTGAAGACGAGTGATCGAATATCCGCCCAGACACTCTACGGGAAGACGCTCTAGACATCAGACCTATTTTCTATTATCAATTCCCTGTAGCAGTTAATTATATTTTATTCTTTACAATTTTAATTAATTTACACACATTTAAATTTTATATTTCACATTGTAATTATTAACCAGCATTGACAAAACCAAATTTACACAATTTCACTATCTACAATCTATACAAATTTACAAAACTACGAAAACGAATTTCATCACCACGAGGCAGAGAATCTGACGAGACGCAATATCTCCGCCATTAATTGGAAAATTCTCCTCAAATCTACAATAATTTACGGAACCTGCTTGGTCACCAAATACATGCAAAAGATAAGTTGAAATTGTTAAAACATAAAAGAAAAGGCTGTTAAAAAAAACCAAATGATTAAAAAACACAAATTTAATGAAAAAATAAAATTGTAAAGACATATTCGAATCAAACGAGCGTAATTTTAAACAAAAGAATTTTTAAATGGTATAACTGTTTTTTGGTATATATATATTTATTATTCCACTTGCATTGCCTTTCGGCGTTTACAATTTTTCTTACATTTTTTACTCTTATCTTCCATACTTCATTTCTACATTTAAACTCATCCTTAGTTTTCTTTTTCTTCTCTATACTATACATTCTTCCTAATATACAAAATAAACTTCTTCCAAATCAAACAAAATAAACTTCTTCCAAATCAAAACAAAATACCCCTTCCCCGCTTCCCTTCCCCCTTGCTGCGCGCAACGCCGAACGCCTGACGGGTCAACCCCTCGCTCAGACGCCCGGCTGCCCGTCCCCCCTCGCCCTTTCGCGACTGTCGGCCTCCCGACGCCTGGCTCTAACTAGCTTCTCGCCCCACTCCCTTCCCGCACCCGCCTCGCCAACCAGTTCTCCAAGCTCCCCGTCCCACCATAACTCTCTGACGCAACTCTCCGTGAAGTGTTCCAGCGTTTCGTCCTCATCTCCGCATATCCTGCATTTCCTCTCCTCTGCATCTAGCCAGTATTTATTTCCTCCCTCTTCGTTCCCACATCTCCTACGGTAGTCTTGCTACCGTTCTGATCCCCTTATCCCTCCTGTTCCTGCTTCTTCTCAGGTATTCCGGCATCCCCTCTGTTTGTATCCATTTGTACCTCGCTGCGCTCCTTGACTTGTTAATTTTTTCCTGCCTCTCTTGCCATTGTACAACTTTATCTTTCTGTGCCAGCCTCTCGCTCACCTCTTCTTCCCTCTGTCTTGTCTGTGCCACCCACTCCGAACTGACACCGCATCTGTTCAAGTATGTCTCCCGTTCTTCTTGCCACCTCGATTTCTCTCCTCTCTCCCCGTCTCTCGCTGCCTCTCTCATACATTCCCTTAATATTTGCTTTTTCGGATCCCTCTTGATCTTTTCCTCGAAGCGCATTGCCCTCTCCCCCGTCGTAACTCTCATCTTGTCCCTTTTCGTCTCCTCCCTTACTATATACCCCGGCGTCGTCCTTTCCAGCCCTAGTATCCACTTCAGGTACTTTTCCTGCACTCTTTCCACCTCCGCTCTCTCTGCCCATCCCCATATCTCCACTCCATACATAATTATACCTTTAATTATTGAATCGAATAGCTTCATCCTCCACCTCATGTCCCCTGCAAAGTTCCTTTCTCCGCTACTCCATATTTTCCCCATTGCCAGGTTTGCTTTCCTCACTCTTTCTCTCACGTGCTCCTCCTGCCTTCCGTTTCTTGTGAACCTGTACCCCAGGTAGTCCATTGTCTTCGTCTCCTCCAGATTCTTCCCATTCCACCTCCAGTTTACTTCCTTTCTTCTACCTCCCCCTTTTCCGCATACCATGACCTTTGTGTTCTCCGCGTTCACTATTAACTTCTTTCTTTTAAAATACCTTTCTCCCCTCTTCATCATTTCTTCCATTTCCTCCTGTGATTCTGCCATCAATACTATATCATCCGCATACCCCAATGTCCACACCTTTTCCTTCCCTATTACCACCCCCCCTCCTTGCCCTTTCTTCGTCACTTCCTCCAGGTCCGCTATATATATGTTATTAAATAGCGTTGGGCTGAGTGGACATCCCTGCCTCACCCCTTCCTCTACCCAAAAATTTTCTGACAACGCATCTCCTGCTCTCACTTTGCACCTCGTTTCTGCGTATACCTCCTTCACCTTCTCTATCAGTTCTTCACTCACCCCTCTTTCTTCCATCGTCTGCCACATCACCTCCCTGTCTAACTTGTCGAATGCCGCCTTCAAATCAATGAATACCAAAAACACTTTTCCCTTCGGCTTCGCTATCCTTCTCTGTATGACGTGATTCAAAATATATATATTATCAAACGTTCCTCTTCCTTTCCTGAATCCTGCCTGTGTTTCTCCAAACTTTCCTTTCTCCTCCATCTCCTTCATTATCCTCTTGTTTAATATCGCCGTGTATACCTTGTACGCCGTACACGTGAGTGTAACTCCCCTGTAGTTCCTTACTTCCTCCAGGCTCCCTTTTTTGTGTATCGGTACTATGATGCCATCTCTCCAATCCTCTGGGTATCCCCTTCCCTCCCATATCCCCTTTATCACCCTATGCAGCTTTTTCCCCAGTATTTCTCTGCCGTATATCCACGCTTCGTTCTTAATTCCATCACTCCCTGGTGCCTTCTTCTTCTTCAACCTGTCTATTTGCTCTAGGACTTCTGCTTCCGTCACTGTGCTGCGCCTTATCCCCTCTCTTCTTACCCCTCTCTCCCGTTCTCCTTCTCTCCTCCTGGTTCCTCCCAGGCTTTCCATGAAAAATTCCACCCACTTTCCTTCCTTGATCTTGTCGCTTATCCCAGCTCCTTTCTTTCTCTGTTTGTTCACATATTCCCATGCTTCCGTCTCCGTTCTGATTTGTTCAATCATCCTCTCCTCTTCCTCTTTCCACTCTTTTCTCTTCCTCCCGCACATGTCCTTGTAATCTTTCCTGATGCTCCTATATCTTTCCATCTCTTCCGTGTCCTCGTTGTCCCTGGCTCTTCTCCACGCCTTCCTCACCTCTTTTTTCCCCCTTCTACACTCCTCATCCCACCATGCATTCTTTCCGATCTTCCATTCCTCTTTGCCTTCCCTTGTTGTCGTAGCTTCTTCTATTTTCCCCTTCAGTTCTTTCCATTCCTCTTCCAGCGTTATTCCTTCCCACCTTATTCCTTCTATTTTCTCCTTGAAGTTTTCTATCGCTCTACCACCCCATACCTGCACCTTCCTCTTCTTTCTTCTCGTCTTCCCTCTTTCCGCCCCTCCCTTTATCTCCACTTTTATCAGTTGGTGGTCCGACTCCGTCCTCGCTTCCACTCTGAAGTTTCTCACATCCTCCCACGTTTTCTCATTCACCCACGCGTAGTCGATCGTTGTTTTCTGCATCCCTTTGACGTATGTGTATTCTCCTCTCTCATCCCCTGGCAAGTTTCCGTTCATCACCGTCCACACTCTTTCCCCCGCTACCTCTAGTAGCGCATCCCCTTCCGCATTTTTTGTTTTATCTTTCGCTCCTCTTTGTTCGTCCCTCCCCCCGTCGTCGTCTACCCCCCTCCCTCTCCCTCCCTCCTCTCCTATCCTCGCGTTGAAGTCCCCCCCTACTACCATCTTTCTCTCTTCTTTTTCATCGTTCCTCAGTCTCACTATTTCTTTCAACAGGTCCTTTTCCCCCCCTCTATTATAGACCGTCACTATGTCCCACTGTTCATAACTGTTTTTTGGTATGAATGTGATTTTAATTTCAATTTTATTTTATACACTTTTTGATTATTGATAAAAAAATTGATATTGAAATTTATACAACATTTTACACAAGAAATTTGTTAAATAAATAAAAAAATTAACTATTTGAAATATTATCACCCTGAAATTGCTTTTTGTTAATTTATTTATAATTTTAAGTACTTTTTCCATTACTTTATTGTGACAGATAGGGCAATCTGTTACAAATTACAGTATAAATTGGCATCAAATAGTATAAAACAGAAGTCTCAATAGTTTCTTATGGCAAGAAATGCCTACATATAGTGTAAGTAAATCCCTTACGATATGGACCCAGCTTCTTATAAAAAGTTTTTATGGCCCAGTTGTCAAAGGAGTTGTACGCTTCTTGCATGCATTGGGACAGATGATAGTTTTCGGAGGCAATTGGAACGTTTCAGATTCCTCTTTCACCTATAAATCTGGAACTGCTATGCAGTATGCCTCGTATAGAAGAACGTAAAACATCTGAAATTAAAATGCCCAATTATTATTGGATACAGATGTGCATTCATTATATTGTTACGAAGAAACCCCTCACTTCTTATACACTAGATGTGTAGCTTTTGACGAATATCTTCTCATGTTTAATATCTGAAGAAGAAATAGCTGAATCTTCTGGTCGCTTCGACGACCAGCATTATTGTAAAACAGTCCTGTTACAGACTTTAAAGAGTTAACACGTACATATTTCCGCTCATAAATAAATCCTCTTTTCCCTGAAATATTTATTCTCACGCTTCGTCTTAATCATTTTGAGGGAATCCTTTATTATTCTGAAGCACGGTCCCATCCGGAGTTTCATTGGTGTCAGAAGTGGGATCTTCTCAATCCGATTTCGACGATTTGTGAGTTTGGAGTATTGAAGTACTAAGAGTGAGACTGTGAGAACAGAAAAGTATCCGCACAAAAACGAATACAATCACAAACATACGACCATGCATCGAGTTAATGCAGAGTCGGCGGCGCCGTCTCCATCCAAACAGAGACGGGTGACCAGACGTTCTCGTGGATTGCCATCGCTTCTAACCGAGATTGAAGAGCTAGCTGCCCAAGAGCAGGCGACCTCCGAAAATCCAACTGTTCGACAGGCGCGGACACCTCTTGTGAACACTGCGGGCTTTGGAGACCCTGCTGTCCCAGAGTTGCTGTCTCAGCATCAAATAAGTTCACGACTAAATATTGAATTAAATAATATCCGCGAGGAAAATTTAATTGCTCAGGAACGTGCTGAGGAAGAGCGACGCCTTGAATTAGAAGAACGACGTCTTGAATTGGAAGTGCGGCGCCGCGAGATGGAAGTTCGCCGTCTCGAAACTGTTCGAGAGCGAGAGGAACGAACGCGAGCTCTCGAGGCACAACGGGCTGAGATCGAACGGGATCTCCAGGCTCAACGGCTTGAAATTCAGGCGGAAAGAGAAGAACGACTCCGACTAGAGCGGAGCCAGGAGGAACTCCGATCGCAACAGCGAGAGCTGTACCTTCGGTTGGAACGAGTCGAAGGACGTGGGATCCGGGCTTCGGAGGAACTACCAAGACCGACTCCAAGGAGTCGCAGGTCTCCTCCGATTCCAGTAACACAAAGACGGGTGGTCGAGGAAGAACTAAGGTCAGACCCTCAGATTCTAACTAGATCCGGTCTAAGTAGAACGGTGTTGGAAACATCGTTCTCGCCGGATGGTCGGAACAATGACCGTAGTGGGGAACCATTACGCGTTGATTCAGAGAATAGGTCTCGAAATTTAGTGTGTGCCGACGTCCCTCCAAGACGGGAAAATCCGTCGGTCCATACTCAAAATAATAATGTAGCCATTCATGAACGATTTCCTTCTAACGAGGAATATGTTTTGCCTTGCGCTGGGAGTGGTGAACTGGGTTCTAATGAAGTCAGAGAGGAAAAAGAATTGAACTCCAGTGTTCCTCGTTATTTCTCAGCAGAGAAAGTTCAAGCGAGTGAATCCGTGAGTTCTGAACAAGCTCAAATCAGTTTCCTTCAGAAATCATATATAACAGTAAAGTACGTGGTCGGATGTCCAGTTCGGATGTCCAGAAAATTTCTCAATTCTGATACAGCAAAGTCTCCATCATTATTCTCAGCATGTTATTATTATTATTATTATTGATACTATTATTATTATTATTATTATTATTATTATCATTATCATTATCATTATCATTATCATTATCATTATCATTATCATTATCATTATCATTATCATTATCATTATCATTATCATTATCATTATCATTATCATTATCATTATCATTATCATTATCATTATCATTATCATTATCATTATCATTATCATTATCATTATCATTATCATTATCATTATCATTATCATTATCATTATCATTATCATTATCATTATCATTATCATTATCATTTATCATTATCATTATCATTATCATTATCATTATCATTATCATTATCATTATCATTATCATTATCATTATCATTATCATTATCATTTCATTATCATTATCATTATCATTATCATTATCATTATCATTATCATTATCATTATCATTATCATTATCATTAGTCATTATCATTATCATTATCATTATCATTATCATTATCATTATCATTATCATTATCATTATCATTATCATTATCATTATCATTATCATTATCATTATCATTATCATTATCATTATCATTATCATTATCATTATCATTATCATTATCATTATCATCATTATCATTATCATTATCATTATCATTATCATTATCATTATCATTATCATTATCATTATCATTATCATTATCATTATCATTATCATTATCATTATCATTATCATTATCATTATCATTATCATTATCATTATCATTATCATTATCATTATCATTATCATTATCATTATCATCATATCATTATCATTATCATTATCATTATCATTATCATTATCATTATCATTATCATTATCATTATCATATTCTCATTATCATTATCATTATCATTATCATTATCATTATCATTATCATTATCATTATCATTATCATTATCATTATCATTATCATTATTATTATTATTATTATTATTATTATTATTATTATTATTATTATTATTGTTATTATTATTATTATTGTTGTTGTCATTTTTATTATTCGATTTCGCTGATAGAAATTCGTCATGTCTGGTATAAATTCCAATGTTTCGTTATACTCGACTGATATTTTCCGTTATTATTATAAACAATTCGACATGCCGGCTACAAATCCCGATGTTTCGTCACTTGACTGATATTTTTCGATATTATAATAAACAATTCGACTTGCCGGCTATAAATCCCGATGTTTCGTCACTTGACTGATATTTTTCGATGTTTTATCTCGAGGTTCACACGCCCCTGCAGGGCGTGCCACGCGGTTCACGCGCCCCTGGCCGACTCTTTCGCGAATATTCTCTCTCCCTCTGCAGGGCGTGAACAAACGAAATCTAAGTTCATTACATTCAATCTCTCTTTCTCTGTCTATTTCTAAATTGGAAAATATACGTGCTTATGGGGAAACTTATTATCCCCTATTATATTAAAGTACGTGAGGAATGTCCGGATGTCCGGATGTCCAGAAAATTTAGACCAAGCCGTGTGACGTAGTAAGGTAAGGAACGGCCAGGCCGGCAGCCGAGGAGAGGGAGGGGGAAACTCAGCGCCGGGTGAACCGAGCGGGTCGGACGGGGTACTGGCCCGGGTAGAGGGGAGACCAGGCAGTTGGGCCTAGGGATCGGATCGGGACGGAGCTGTTACTTTACCGACATTTTCCGATAATATAATAAACAATTAGTCATGCCCACTACAAATTCCGATGTTTCGTTACTTTACCAAAATTTTCCGATATTATTATAAACAATTCGTCACGCCGGCTATGAATCCCGATGTTTCGTTATTGGACTGATACTTTCCGATATTATTAAAAACAATCGTCATGTCGGCTATGAATCCCGATGTTTCGTTACTGGACTGATACTTTCCGATATTATTATTATAAACAATTTGTCACGCCGGCTATGAATCCCGATGTTTCGTTACTTGACTGATATTTTCCGATATTATTATAAACAATCGTCATGTCGGCTATGAATCCCGATGTTTCGTTACTGGACTGATACTTTCCGATATTATTATTATAAACAATTCGTCACGCCGGCTATGAATCCCGATGTTTCGTTACTGGACTGATACTTTCCGATATTATTATTATAAACAATTCGACATGCCGGCTATAAATCCCGATGTTTCGTTACTTGACTGATATTTTTCGATATTATTATAAACAATCGTCATGTCGGCTATGAATCGCGATGTTTCGTTACTGGACTGATATTTTCCGATATTATTATAAACAATTCGAGATGCCGGCTATAAATCCCGATGTTTCGTCACTTGACTGATATTTTTCGATATTATTATAAACAATTCGTCACGCCGGCTATGAATCTCGGTGTTTCGTCACTTGACTGATATTTTCCGAAATTATTATAAACAATTCCACATGCCGGCTATAAATCCCGATGTTTCGTCACTTGACTGATATTTTTCGATATTATTATAAACAATTCGTCACGCCGGCTATAAATCCCTATGTTTCGTTACTTTGCTGATACTTTCCGATAATATTATGAACAATTCGTCATGCCGGCTATAAATACCTATCTTTCGTTACTTGACTGATATTTTTCGATATTATTATAAACAATTGGACATGCCGGCTATAAATCCCAATGTGTCGTTACTTGACTGATATTTTTCAATATTGTTATAAACAGTTCGACATGCCGGCTATAAATACCTATGTTTCGTTACTTGACTGATATTTTTCGATATTATTATAAACAATTCGACATGCTGGCTATAAATCCCTATGTGTCGTTACTTGACTGATATTTTTCGATATTATTATAAACAATTCGTATTGCCGGCTATAAATCCCTATGTGTCGTTACTTGACTGATATTTTTCGATATTATTATAAACAATTCGTATTGCCGGCTATAAATCCCTATGTGTCGTTACTTGACTGATATTTTCCGAAATTATTATAAACAATTCGACATGCCGGCTATAAATCCCGATGTTTCGTTACTTTACTGATATTTGCCGACATTATTATAAACAATTCGTCATACAGACCATAAATCCTGATGTTTTGTTACTTTACTGATATTTTCCGATATTATTCTACACAATTCGTCATGCCGGCTATAAATCTCCATGTTTCGTTACTTTGCTGATATTTTCCGATAACATTATTTTTTTTATTTCGATAATACCCATTAGTTTTTGATTTCGATAATACCCAGGTCGTGGACACAGAGAACAATTTACGAATAAGATTGATTAAACAGATGATTCACATATCCAAAAACAATTCCGTTAACAAACGTACTGATATTCAAAACCTCAGTCACCTCTATTCAGGAATCCTAAATTTGAATTAACCGCCTCAATAGATCGATATGTGAACCATCTCTCAAAAATCGATCCAGATCGAACAATCGAAATATACGTTTAAGAAAATTTCAAATTACTTCCTCCGCGATCGTCAAAGCACACGCATCGACGTAAGGAGTCAAATGTAAGTTACAACTTAATCCTAGAGTAAAATTCTGCAGATAATTAGTTTATAAGTACTTTGTACAACAATAAGATTCTAATGTATAAAAATGTTATTATAGCCTGAAGATGGCCGGCCGGGCCCGGCCGAAACGTCGCCCTTTGTTTTTTCAATAAACAAAAATTCATACAAAAAATGACCTTCTCCGACGAGTTTCACCAATAGATAACATTATGAACAATTTGTTATGCTACTACTATCTACTGTCAATCCCGATGTTTCGTTACTGGACTGATATTTCTTGATATGATTATCCTAATTATAAATCCCGATGTTTCGTCACTTCACTGATATTTTCCGATATTATCATAAACAATCCGTCATGCCGGCGATAAATCCCGATGTTTCGTTACTTGACTGATATTTTTCGATATTATTATGAACAATTCGACATGCCGGCTGTAGATCCCGATGTTTCGTTACTTGACTGATATTTTTCGATATTATTATAAACAATTCGACATGCCGGCTATAAATCCCAATGTGTCGTTACTTGACTGATATTTTTCAATATTGTTATAAACAGTTCGACATGCCGGCTATAAATACCTATGTTTCGTTACTTGACTGATATTTTTCGATATTATTATAAACAATTTCACATACCGGCTATAAATCCCGATGTTTCGTTACTTGACCGACAATTTTTAATATTATTATAAATAATTCGACATGCCGGCTATGAATCTCGGTGTTTCGTTACTTGACTGATATTTTTCGATATTATTATAAACAATTCGACATGCCGGCATCAAATCCCGATGTATCGTTACTCGTCTGATATTTTTCGATATTATTATAAACAATTCGACATGCCGGCTATAAATCTCGATGTATCGTTACTCGACTGATATTTTTCGATATTATTATAAACAATTCGACATGCCGGCTATAAATCCCAAGATTCGTCACTTGACTGATATTTTTCGATATTATTATAAACAATTCGACATGCCGGCAATAAATCCCGATGTATCGTTACGCGACTGATATTTTTCGGTATTATTATAAACAATTCGACATGCCGGCTATAAATCTCGATGTATCGTTACTCGACTGATATTTTTCGATATTATTATAAACAATTCGACATGCCGGCTATAAATCCCGAAGTTTCGTTACTTGACTGATATTTTTTCATATTATTATAGACAATTCGTCATACCGGCTTTGAATCCTGATGTTTCGTTACTTGACTGATATTTTTCGATATTATTATAAACAATTCGTCGTGCCTACTACGAATTCTGATGTTTCGTTACTTTACTGACAATTATTATTATTATTATAAACAATTCGTCATGCCGGCTACGAATCCCGATGTTTTATTTCTTTACTGGGATTTTTCGATATTATTAGTAACAACTTGTCATGTCTATTATACATTTCTCGTCTTCGTTGCCTTCCCGGTTATTATCAATATCATTATCAACACTTTGTCATGTCTGCTATATATTCCGATGTTTCGTGACTTTACTGATATTTCTCGATATTATAATGAACAATTCGTCATACCGGCTTTGAATCCTGATGTTTCGTCACTTCACTGATAGTTTTCGATATTATTATAAACAACGAACGTTGCTTGCGTGGCAAAATCTCCACAAGACCAATGCGGAAGCACGTCAGTATTTGTACTGCGAAATTCCGAATCATCGTATGTTCTATAAGAAGAACACAGAGTGCACGAAATGAAAGGAATTTGTGAAAGCCTTATTGAGCAGAATGTATTCCGTGAGTCCCAGGAAAACAGTGCGTTATTATTTGAGATCGTTGTCATTACGTCTTCGGGGAGCACAATCATACGATGATTTGCGAACTGACGAAGGTACGACATACTCATCCTTTTTTGGGGCAGCTGTAGCGCGAAAGGTAGTTACTGATGACGAGCAATCAGACGAATGTTTGGCTAAAGCTGGATCGTGTATTAAATTTCCGACGGAGATGTGTAGGCTGTTTGCGTAAAATCGAAATACGAGTTGGTCGATCGAAACGAATAGAATGAAACAATCGAACGAAAGGCCTTGCAGGTGATCGATGAAATACTCATATTTCATGGATTCACGTGGCAAAATTTCAATTTACCGGACTTAAAAGAAGGTTACGTATTTACGTGTGTCACAGACAATGTCGAAGACATCACTGCTATCGAATCGAATCACTGCTATGCGTGCTGTACGTCGCGTAGGCATAAGTGTATTCATTTGGATGGTCCAGGTGGCAGCAAAAAAAGTTATTGACGTTTTTTATTGAGAAGTATGGGATTGATAGTGCTGCCTGTAGCATGGACTGGAATCGCAGCGAATCTATCAAAAGGAGGAAGAACTGCACACTCCACTTTAAAACTATCGTTACAATCAAATAAATGCTTAACGTGTAATTTCAAATCGAATTCTGCACAACGGTCGCACATTCGAGATGTGAAAGTTAGAATCTAGGAAGTACGCACTGGAGGCTGTTGACCGTATGTTAAGAGATGTATGCGAATTTAATGAACCATTCGGTGGTAAAATAGTCCTAATTTCTGGGGATTTTCGGCAAACGTTACAAGTTGTGAGACGTGGGAGTAGAACACAAATTTTAGAGGCCTGTGTGACAAGAAGCAGCGTATGGAATCAATTTGTATTATACTTGTCATTGAATCAACAACGAAATATTGTCAGAAAATTAAAAGTGTCGGAGTAGAATAAATGAGTGTCGATACACGATACACTTCGAAGACGAAGATAATACTGATATGAGTAATATTCTCCCGATAGCATTCATGAATTCATTGACACCCAATGGTCTTCCACCTAATAACCTAACGCTAAAAGTGGGCAGTATCGTTATTCAATCCTCTACCGATTTCAATTGCACAGCGTGATAGTATACACTCCCAAAATATTTGAAATACCACTGACAACCGAGCGAGCGAAGCGAGTGAGGAACAACGCTCTCTTCCGACCGAGTGAGTGAGCGAAGCGAGCGAATGAGGAACAACGCCTTCTAGTATACTATTATGTTACATCAAACTCACAGTGAAACCAGCGGCGTTTCAATCCTCAGATATGTGATGAAGTAGCGACTATTTTTTATGCTTCACATAACGGAGAAATACCTGAATCCTTTGTTGCCAACAGGAATAAGAATAGCAAAATGTTGAAAAAAAGTAAACTCATTAGATCCAAACGTTGAACCTTGGATTCATCCATGATTTTATGCGTGTGGAACACAAAATTAGCACCCTAATTTGCTCCGTATGACTAGACTCGCGAATCAAAATAAGCGCGTGAGCAGAGATGCATATATGAAATGTAGATTAGGCTGATTAGCTATTCGTGAGAATGAAATAGATGTGTTTATATTAGGTCGACGATTATTTCAGCAGTGCACTGTAGACAACTAATACTAAACTAATTTGCTCCGTATGACTAGACTCGCGAATCAAAATAAGCGCGTGAGCAGAGATGCATATATGAAATGTAGATTAGGCTGATTAGCTATTCGTGAGAATGAAATAGATGTGTTTATATTAGGTCGACGATTATTTCAGCAGTGCACTGTAGACAACTATGTAAAATTTTGTGAAGATCATATAACAACATGACGTTCTGAATCATTCGTAGATTAATAGATTACTCAGGAAGCGTATCACGTGATTTACAATCCAAAGTGGGAGAAGTGACACTTTTTCCATCTACATTTGCAGGTTCACCACGGACAACAAATAATGCTATGAAAAAAAAAAAATTATATTCAATAATCTAAAGAGCGCGCGAAGCGCGCAAGTTCTCTAGTAATTGAATAAAAAATGATAATCCGGATCGACCCCTGTTCTATTTTTGTCCTCCTTTCCCAGAAACCTTTCATACTTCACGAAACAAACCAAAGTTCACACCAAAGTTTATTGTCGTGAAATGATTTAGACTCCGAATTTCAATTGCATTTACAATTCATTCATTGCTGGAAAAATACAAACAATTTCACCACGAGCATGGTAAGAAAAATTGTGACGTATACATCGGATGGAGGGTGAATGAATATCACTGGACTTCTCTTTATTACATCATTTGTTTATTTTGAACTGCATAATGTCAAAAAAAAAAGATATTAATTCATTCATGATTACTTGCACTAGACAAATAATTTTCTTTTATCAACGATGTAGAACAGATCAGATGTGGTTTGAACGTATTTTATGATTATGAGTCACAGGAGTTTCAAAGATATTATAATTTATCGTGGTCAGATCAATATGGGGGAGAAAAAAAAACATCAACTAAATATTGCACCTCTCCTCGCCACCTGTATACCCTACTGGAATGTATTGCGAAAATGACCAGCAGGCTTCACCATTTACTTCCCTCTCTCTAGTCTCTTCGCAGGTACACGGACCCCTCTCTGCCTGTGTAGGTGAAGGTAGCTGGACACTTTGCAGCCTGTGGGCACGATTTGTCGATTAAAAATTAACATTCCAGCAGCAAACTTACAGCATGATCAACAAGATTTACGTAATATCAGCCAGTGAAATAAAAAAAAAATATCAAAAGAATACAATGGAAACATTCCGTGGCTTCGAATGATATCCCAAGCTGTTTCTGGGATTTCCAGCCTGCATCAAAATCAAGGCCTGGTCCCAGCCTTGCCACGATTACCAGATCCTATACGTGTTCGTAACATGCCGGCTGACAATTCTACGGAGCTAGCGGTTGACGTTCGTCGGTCATTGGTGAGAAACGACGGTCCACGAAAGACCCTGGTCCCTCATCGAGAGAAGATAATGCAAGTTTGTCGATCGTTGCCCCGCTGTGTCTTCACCATCAATCCCCCTCAATTCGGCAAAGTCTCTGTAGTCGATCGTCTCGTAGTATGTCTCCGCTGCGCATCCACTGGAGTCTGAAAGAAGAAAGATTTGTCTTGAATTTCAGGTTCTCTCAGAAAATTTCATAATCATACGTTCAGAGGTAGGTCAGAGAATATCTTTTTTCTTCACGTACTATTCAAACAAACTACAGTAGAGCGTCGATTATCCGAACGTCAGTTATCCGAAACGTCGATTATCCGAATGGCGATTTGCTTTATCCGAAACGTCAATTATCCGAATGGTGATTTGATTTATTGGAAAATCGTCGACTTTTTCAAAAATAAACAGATGTAAGAACTCAAATATATAAGATTGTTGATTATTTTTTGAAGACATACATATCTAACTTTGTTCTGTATCATTGACTGATACGATGATTACATGTTTTCAGTTCAATAAAATGTACTTGTGATAATAACCTTTTGATGTTCATTGTAGTTAAATATATGTATACATACAGTAGAGCGTCGATTATCCGAACGTCAGTTATCCGAAACGTCGATTATCCGAATGGCGATTTGCTTTATCCGAAACGTCAATTATCCGAATGGTGATTTGATTTATTGGAAAATCGTCGACTTTTTCAAAAATAAACAGATGTAAGAACTCAAATATATAAGATTGTTGATTATTTTTTAAAGACATACATATCTAACTTTGTTCTGTATCATTGACTGATACGATGATTACATGTTTTCAGTTCAATAAAATGTACTTGTGATAATAACCTATTGATGTTCATTGTAGTTAAATATATGTATACAGTAGAGCGTCGATTATCCGAACGTCAGTTATCCGAAACGTCGATTATCCGAATGGCGATTTGCTTTATCCGAAACGTCAATTATCCGAATGGTGATTTGATTTATTGGAAAATCGTCGACTTTTTCAAAAATAAACAGATGTACGAACTCAAATATATAAGATTGTTGATTATTTTTTAAAGACATACATATCTAACTTTGTTCTGTATCATTGACTGATACGATGATTACATGTTTTCAGTTCAATAAAATGTACTTGTGATAATAACCTATTGATGTTCATTGTAGTTAAATATATGTATACATATATAAATTTCATCATTTCGAAAGAATCGACGTTTTTTTCGCCCACGGAATATTGCTGTTCGGTTATCCGAAATTTCGATTATCCGAAAGGCACCCGGTCCCAATTGATTCGGATAATCGACGCTCTACTGTACATGTTTTCAGTTCAATAAAATGTACTTGTGATAATAACCTTTTGATGTTCATTGTAGTTAAATATATGTATACATACAGTAGAGCGTCGATTATCCGAACGTCAGTTATCCGAAACGTCGATTATCCGAATGGCGATTTGCTTTATCCGAAACGTCAATTATCCGAATGGTGATTTGATTTATTGGAAAATCGTCGACTTTTTCAAAAATAAACAGATGTAAGAACTCAAATATATAAGATTGTTGATTATTTTTTAAAGACATACATATCTAACTTTGTTCTGTATCATTGACTGATACGATGATTACATGTTTTCAGTTCAATAAAATGTACTTGTGATAATAACCTATTGATGTTCATTGTAGTTAAATATATGTATACATATATAAATTTCATCATTTCGAAAGAATCGACGTTTTTTTCGCCCACGGAATATTGCTGTTCGGTTATCCGAAATTTCGATTATCCGAAAGGCACCCGGTCCCAATTGATTCGGATAATCGACGCTCTACTGTACATGAACGGAAGCCGATTTCGCGGGCAGATCAGTGCTTACATTTTAGGTTATGTGACGTAACTACAATGAAGAATTTATCTCCCTAGGGAGATAAATTCCTCCCCCTATCTCCCTAGGGAGATAAATTCTTTATTCACGGTCTTTTGGTCGGTACGGCAGATCAAACTGGTAGATAAATTCTTTATTCACTGTCTTCACCCCCACAGCGGGAGTAGAAACTTCTCGGTCGGTAAAACCGCTCTTTGGCCCCCGAAAATAGATAGCGAAATCGGCCTTACCGGTCATGTATGGAATAAATGTACTTCGGGTGCAGTTTCATGATCTGAATTGAATTGCTGTTGGTTTTGTATATCTTGTCCCATCATTTGGTATGATTAGGCAAAAATATTGTTGTCTCGCATCAATTTGTCAAATGGATACATGATTTTTGCACCAAGATGTGGACTCTTAATCAAGCGATAATTCAAAGCTCCCTGTGAGTCAGTTAAGTAATAAAGAGCTGTCTATAACTCGCAATTCAATCTATAGTAGGATTTTACGCTGTATTTATTTGATAATATATCAGCCCCTGAATTAAAAAATAATATGGGCCTGGTCGTTGTCTTTACAAGTTCACTAAATTAGCGTTTAGGGGTGCAAAAGATAATTAGTTATTGTAGAATCGAATACGTTCGAAGAAATTATTGGATTTAGAATTATTACCTTTGACAAATTTTCGCAATTCGTGCAAGCTTGGTAGATTTTCGAGACGGACTGCTCAATACGCACAACGGTCTACAAACGATTGTTTGTTACATACTTCTTCTCTCTCAAAATGTTCAGCACCACCTCTAAGACACAGAACATTCATTACCTATGCATAATGTTGAACATTCAAATAAATTTTTGTTTTCTTACATGGGAATTGGTAATAAGTGTCCCAATTTACCAGTTTTTTTTTATACTGTTTCCCTCTGCTTTGTTTTGAAAATCGTAAATTAGTTTGATGATACGTCCCTCTTATGATGGTGATTTTTATATCACTCAATACTAACATTATTTCGTGTGTCAGCCTGTGCCTTTGATGTCTGGTCGTATTTTTGTTGACATTCCTTACGTTTTTCAACTTTTAGTAATGCCAGGACGTCTTCTTTGCTCTGTCCAGCGTTCAATTAATTTGTTATCCAACCATAAAAGACACTAAATCGTCGTCATACTAATCATCATCATGAACATGATATTCATTATTGACTGATCTTACTCAAAAATATTTTTGCTTGCACCTAACCATAATCATCATCATCAACATGATATTCATTATTGACTGATCTTACCCAAAAATATTTTTGCTTGCACCTAACCATAAAAGACACCAATATTTTGTGTGGAAACTTCATTTCACTTTTCCATCTGACAGAACAAAAGACACAGGAAAAATTCAGACTTCACACCGCACGAAGAAGAACGGGCTCAGCCAATCAAAATCAGAATAAATTATCTTACATGAAATCAGCAGATTAACCGCAACAACTATCGCAAAACGATAAATTCCCATCAACTTTTTATAAGAGGGACCATTTGTTCAATTATTTTGAAATAACACTTTGAGTACTTACCGCGTTATCGAAGCATCGTTGCATTATTCATTATAAACACTGCATGGCTAGGTATACGGCTGGCGTTCCGGAGTCTCTCTCTCCGGAATGCCAGCCGTATACCTAGCCTAGCATAATTCGGAATAATAATAGTTATAACAATGAATTATAAGTATTATAATAATAATAATTTGATTTTTTTTCAATTATAATAATAATTATCATCATGACAATAATTAAAACAATTATTGTCATGATAATAATTATTATTATTATAATTGGAAAAAATTTACTCAAAAGTGGTGAAATTTGTAAATGTAAATGAAAACGTATGCGCCATTTTTTTTTTTTCTACAAACACTCTGGAATTCTGCGAAACGCACAGAATAATCAAAATTCCGGATCTTTTGAGAAATTTTCAAGTATATCATCATAAAAAAATTAGACAAGGCAGAGGTGTAAAGTCGTATACTCCCTTTATTATTATTATTATTATTATTATTATTATTATTATTATTATTATTTAATATTGAACATGTTGTGAAAATCGGGATTTTAATTTTTTCTAAAATTATAATAATAATCATAATAATAATAGTAATAATAATAACAATAATAATAAATGGCGTATGTACGACTTTACACCTCTGCCTTGATATAATTCATTCATGATGAAAGTTGAAAATTCCTCAAAAGATCCGGAATTTTGATTATTCTGTGCGTAAAAAAACATGGAGCATACGTTTACATTTCCATTTACAAATTTTACCATCTTCGAGAAAATTTTTTTCAATTATAATGATCATTATTTATAATGTATAATAATAATTATTATTTTTAATATTATTTTGGAAAAAATGGAAAGTCCGATTTTCACATTTTCAAGAGAAGAAAAAAAAATGGCGCATACGTTTTCATTTTCATTCACAAATTTGACCACTTTCGAGTAAATTTTTTGCAATGATAATAATAATTATTATCATATTGTTATTATCATAATATTAATTATTATCATAATAATATTTGTTATTATTATCAATATTATTATTATTATTATTATTATTTTGGAAAGATATTGAAATTCCGATTTCCACAAAATTGTCAAGATTAAAAAAAAATAAAAAAATGGCGCACACGTTATAACATTTCTCTTTCTCTCTGCCCCACGTTCGGGCGCCAAATATAACGTTAATCCTCACTGTAATCCATTCAGGTCACGAATCACCATAGGATACTCCGATTAAACTGATATTAATACGACTTTTGATGCTATCACTGAGTTTTCTCTTTACTTGTGGTAATTTATTAATTTTAGTGATTTGATAGCACTCGTACTGGTTCAAACTTTTACTTTTATGAGAGTACTAGGGGCTCCGCCCCTCCGCGCTTCGCGCGGCAACCCCGCTCGGCGCTACGCGCCTCGCTTTTCCTAGGGATGGCTGGCCTAACTTTTTCTAACCTTCAGTGGCTGTTTTAACCTTTTCTAACTCTTTCCGGAACACTCACTTATTTCTTTTCTCTGCATACATCTTGCACGTCGTTTTTAATGAATCTCGCGAGAGACGAAAGCCATCTGGTGAATGTATTTGTAAGGAGCTGTCCAGATATTACGTAACGCTGTACGGTACAGTGCGTTGCTTGGGCTGTTTGGCTATGGTGGTAAGGTAGGCTAGGGAACGCCCGCCACCTCGCGGTGACGCTCAGAAGTTCAAAGCGCATAGTGTACGCTCTATGTCAAAAGGCAACGTATTTATCATATTTTCGACATTCTTCCAATCATCGGACTGCTTTTATATAACTTATATAGCCTATGTTACTCGGGCAGACCTGAGGAACAATTTGGTACAAGTTTTATGTAAATCGGTCCACTGGTTCTCGAGTTTATCGGTAACAAACAGACAAACGCACGAACTCCTTTATATATTAGTATAGATATAGATATAGATATAGATATAGATATAGATATAGATATAGATATAGATATAGATATAGATATAGATATAGATATAGATGAGACTCGTCAGGGCTTCGAAAAGGACACCTAGATCGAAATAACCATCTAAACTGTGGAAGTTTGTGCAATGTAACGATTTCTCATTACAAGGAGGGATTCTTCTACCTATTCTAATCGAGAGGACTCAGAATCGATATACTACTTTCGTTTAGTCCCTTCTCCGGAAATCCGGGGGTTTCTACTAATAGTAATCTATCTGAGGACTAACCAGTTGTTGTAGGATGTCATAGGATCGGAAGAATCGTCTGTGGGAATGTAGAGTGTGATGATGTATGTAGGTGTTAAAATAATTAGAGTAAAACCGATTTAATATTGATAGTGAAGATGCTGCGAATGTAGAAGAACAGAAATATAACTGATACTCTGTTAATAATTCAAAATTAATATACCAAATTTAATAAATGCTCTTCTATCTGGCGGTTAATACACTAGATTATCTTGACAGATTTTTCTCCGTACTAGGAAGGCAGTAGCCTGAAATGTAATATCTCAATTGCAAAATTTTTCTAAGTCAATAAATCGAGAAAAATAAAATTTTCTATGTTCGAAAATGATTCTAAATTCGTAGATTCGTGGACTGCTCCCACGAATTACGTACCAAGATGTCCCAGTGGACAGACCGAAGTTAATACTCAAAATTCGACACGTCTGACAGGCTTGTCAGGCCGGACCGAAGTGACTCTCCTCGTATTCTGATTTACCATTACGGCTCGGTTTTCGCACTATTTCTCGATGCGCGTAGTTACATTTCTTCAAATTTCAAGAGAGGGGACTGACCCACGAACTCCTCAACTTCCCTACTTGGCGTATGAATACTATTTACTGCTTTTCTGTTCTTCTCTATCCGTGTTGATCCCCGTTTATTGGTATAAAGGATCACGTATGGTTCTGTACATTTGTGTTTGTCTCTTTGACAGGAAATCTTCCTTAAATTATTTTACATTTTTGTGGTTAAGTTACGTGTGTTTTGTATAAACAATGTTAATCGTGTATTGTGTTGTTGTCCAAATGACTGTTGAATTTTGTTACTGTGACTCGAATGTGTGTGTGTGTTGATGCTTCTAAGTTATTTGAAATGAATATGAACTGTAAGTCAGGTGACATCCGTGGGTTGAATTTAAGTTCTATTGTCTTTAGTCGCTTTCATCTGATGATTCTACTGTGTTGTGATTTTGATTTCTTTCATTTTGCCAATGTCTTTTACGTTTCTTATTGTTTTGTGTATGTACTTTCATACTGCCTACTGACAAACCATCCAGAGTCCATATCTCACATCACACGGTTTAAAATAGAATCTGTGCGAATGTTTTCAACAAATTCTGGCTCGCGATATACACAGAGAGAACACTACTGTGGGATCAAGAATTTCATTTTACAGTAGAGCGTCGATTATCCGAACGTCAGTTATCCGAAACGTCGATTATCCGAATGGCGATTTGCTTTATCCGAAACGTCAATTATCCGAATGGTGATTTGATTTATTGGAAAATCGTCGACTTTTTCAAAAATAAACAGATGTAAGAACTCAAATATATAAGATTGTTGATTATTTTTTAAAGACATACATATCTAACTTTGTTCTGTATCATTGACTGATACGATGATTACATGTTTTCAGTTCAATAAAATGTACTTGTGATAATAACCTATTGATGTTCATTGTAGTTAAATATATGTATGTATACATATATAAATTTCATCATTTCGAAAGAATCGACGTTTTTTTCGCCCACGGAATATTGCTGTTCGGTTATCCGAAATTTCGATTATCCGAAAGGCACCCGGTCCCAATTGATTCGGATAATCGACGCTCTACTGTACATTCAAGACCAGTTTTTCCTCTGTATTCGAGGGTACTAGTGAAGCTAATGAGAACAGAAAGAAAAGAAAAAAAAAACTAAAATAACAAACAGCGAACACGATGGCCGATAACGTACGATACCCATCCGCAGAGTTCTCTAGGATTACTTCTGCTCCGGAACACAGACCTGCGTCGCCGACTCAGCGGCGGTTATTCACAGAATTTTCCAGTATAAATTCATCCGTCAACGACATTAGTGGGATGATCCCAAAAGTCCGTCTGAACTTCAGCCGTGGCCAGTTTCACCAGGTGCTACTGATACACTCTTCCGGAAAGTCTTCGGCGGTCTATCGACGTGCTCGGTCCGGGTCTGGAACCACTACCTGCATCGGACAAAGATCACATCGACGTGTCCTAATGAAAAAGAGCCAACTCGCCGTGCCGGTTAGAAAAGAGCCAACTCGTCGTGCCGGTTAGAAAAGAGCCAACTCGCCGTACGGTTAGAAAAGAGCCAACTCGCCAAAACACAATGGAAATTTCTATAGAATTCGGCGAGTTGGCTCTTTTCTAACCGTACGGCGAGTTGGCTCTTTTCTAACCAGCACGGCGAGTTGGCTCTTTTCTAACCGGCACGGCGAGTTGGCTCTTTTTCATTAGGACCCGTCGACATCAGCTTCGATTCTTCGTTGATTCGACTCGTACATCAGGGAAACAAAAGTGTTTACATACCGCAAACTCGGTGTATACCGAAACACGTTAGTTGTGTTCGACACAGGCTACGGAAGCAGTAATAAGATGGCTGTTTGTAATTCAGTCCGGATTCACTATGCTCATCGTTTAGCTGCCTCTGCGCGGACTTTCCAATGAGGTCTCTTCGGTGTTTCAGCCTTCGCTCCTTACCCCGCATCTCGCATGACATCTGTCGAAATAATAGACTTACAGTTTCGATTGATAAGAAAATACCAACCAGCTGAGATGGGACCAAGCGAGCACATTGTCGTCGACGGGTGGGTTCATTCAACGCGCTTCGATGATCCAGCCCGTTCGGGAATAACTCGCAATATATCCAGCGCCAAGATCCTACTATATGCTCTCTCGTGTGATCCTGACGTCGCCAGACTTCGTCACTCCACGCCTGGGGCAGGTACATAAAGAGAAAAGATTTTCTATCACTGCAATTTTACATCGGGATACTTTCCCTATCGTAACTTCGTCAGCAGATATAACGTGGAAGTAATATCTTACTTCGAGTGTTGACGAAGTTTTCCTCCGTACTCCATCCTCGACCGGACACAGCTGTAGCCGCGTCTTCTGCACTACGTCGTTCCTGTTGTAAATTACAGCGTCTCCCAAGCAGAAAGGGTTCTACGAGAATCGAATCTCACTTTGGCGACACGTCTTTCAGATGTCCTGTGAATGCCGGCAATAACACAAAACTCGCGGCTCTTTACCTCGTACCGTCCCACGCCACTGAGCGTCAGAGACGCGACTGCGCGAGATCGGTCGCTCTCTCTCTCTTCACCTTCCTCGCTAATGTCGCGCCGGGTCCACACCACCTATCGTTCTCTCTCACTCTCACTCTCGGCTAGCGCCGAGCATCGTTTCCCGTAGCTTACGAACTACTTGATGACTGCGACGATGATCACAATTTCTTACCACAATACATATCTACATCGTAATAATAACAATAGTAATAATAATGATAATAATCATGATAATAACAACGATCATCATGACAATCAAAACTGGAAAAAAAACTCTTTGACACTCACCGGTTCAAACACTCGACCTCTGTCTTTCGTGATACGATTGAAATTTTATTCATTCATTTTCTTTCGTTTCTTTTTTTTACTCGACGCTCCAACGTCACGTAGCTGAATAATGACGAGAGAAAAGATGAGCACGTTACAGGTACTGAAAAACCTTTGCATCGAATTGAACATAAAATCGTAACTAACTGTAAATATATAAATATCGAGCCTCGCGCGGCGGAATTCGGGCCGCTTCGCGCTTGGGTCGGTCCTGGGCCTCGGTCTCTCAAGCCCCACGCTCAACGATACCTCCGCGCGGCGTGGCGATCGAGTCGCCCGCTAGCCGGCTTTTGTGCGCGCGCAACTTCTAGCGCACACACTTGAATCGTGAGTGTGTATAGTGTATTTTGCTTCGGGATTTCATTCGGCGTCAAACATTCGTTACGGTAAGTTGTAATCTTCACTGATCATCACTAAAAATTAGTCATCTTTCTTATGGTTTGACTGTGCCCTTATAGTTTTCGGGATGTGATCTATCCATCAAGGGGACGCTGTACTCGATCGTTACCACGGGACGACAAAAAGTGGCGGCCTCGTTTATTTTGATTTATATCTAATATACTAAGTCTATAACGAGCTTCAATCGCCATGCCATTTCTTTGTTTCTGCACAAAACGAACGTTTTGATATATTTGTGTTCGAAGTTTCACGTGGAATTCCACTAAAAAGCCCTTTCTTGCGATTGCAGCAAGTGGACTCATATAATAATCGAAACAAGCGACGTTTTGCTTCCGTGGTAAGAATCGAGCAGGTACTGCGTCTCCTTCATTGTTCACAAAATAATTTTGGATCGGTTCATTCAGTCACCTAAAAATCTCCATGTCAATTAGAAAATGACTGAAGACGAATTGGCCGCGAAGGAGGGTCAGGAGAAGAAGACAGAGCTGGAGAAAGAGCAGAAAGAGAGAGAACAGAACGCGAGAGAGGAGCAGGAAAGAGAGAAGAAGGAGAAAGAGCGCGACGAGAGGGAGAAGGAGAGGGAGGCGGAGTGGGCTACAAGGATAGCAGAATTGAAGAGGGTAGAGGAAGCCAGCAAAAAATTGAACGCCGAGCTCAGGGCGAAGTTGGCTGAGCTCGGAAAGAAAGGGGAGGACTCTGGGCAAGAGGTGAATATACTTATTTTATAATACCCATTACACGCTGAAACCAAAGAATGGTTCATGTGTTATGAAGAAATCATTTATTCGTTCGCCGGACGGTTGTTACCCTTGAATCAGGCTTTGCAACATTGTTGGCGATCCGTCGAGTTTCCGTCAATGAAGTTGCAAGTATTGTATTTATCTTTGAATTCCATTCTGATGACGTATACGGTATAATTATTCGCCTGTAGGAATATCGCACGCCTTATCAAAAAACAAGGATACTTTCATTACATAATAAAATGGTTTTGAAATACCCAACTGAAATTGGTTTATGAAATTCGGAATCAGTGTACTAGTTGTGACGCATAAAACTTCCGAAGGATATAATTTTGTTCATTTGTAACACAGTGTACGGGTCTACCAGCATTATGTCTTTTGGTTTCATTTTGGTTATGCGAATTGAGGAAGCAAGGACGTAGTTAAAATTGATGAAAACCAACAGGTTATAATCTTGTTTATTTGATGTTCAATTCAAGGGGCTATTCACTCGGAATCTGAGGAAAATCTGTATTGTATACGATCTCCGACGATTTTTGCCATGTGCAGATAATTTTGACGAATTCCAATAGAAATTGTCGGAATCGCTGTAATTTTGAGATTGCGAAAATCGCGAAAAATGAATTTCAAAACATCGAATGGTTTCCAGCGAGTTGACTGCCGCTGATGCCCGGACTCGCACGAATGTGTCCGAGAGTCACGGGAGTGGGAGAGCGGTTAAGGGCATGCTGGACTCGGATTTCCATATTTAAAAAATAATGAAGCCGGATATGAACGGGGGGGTGTTTAATGGGTTCCTTAGACGATTTGTAATCAAATTGGTAGCTGCATGAACGTGTATCTCACCAAAATCGAGTGAAATAAGGCTTTTTTGTTTCACGAAGCGTGGGGACCGTCACTTGTTTTCACTGATATCACCGACTACGCATCACAAGGGTGGAAACGAACCATTGAGCGCCCTCAGGAATATAATTCCACTCACATATATCGCAAAACTTGTTCATTTCACTCAACGATGAAGACGAAAAATTGTTTCCAAAAAAAGACTGTAATTTTTCTCGGTATAAAGCACCGGCCGCGGCCATGTTGGATCGTTTCGCGTTGCGAGTCGGGCCGAGCAGCGCTTGCCAACCTTCGTCTCGCGGTCCTGCGTTTCACGAACCGCCGTTCCTTGTTCAGCGCTATGACAGCTGAGCGGGAATTCAAACGGAAATAATTCGGAATAATAATAGTTATAACAAATGTAAGGTATGTATAAGTTGTAAAAATTTGTAAATTAGTCTAATTGTAAGTAGTAATGTATTCGATGAAGTTATGGAGACGGAAACCATGTAACCCCGAGGGGAACAATAAATAAACATACATAAACATACATAAACATACATAATAATTATAATAATGCATTGTTATTATTATCATTATTATTATTATTATTATTATTATTGTTGTTATTATTATTATTACTATTATTATCATTATAATTACTATTATTATCATTATAATTACAATTTCCGAAATAATAATCATAACAATTATTATAATAATAATTATTATTATTATCATTGAAAAAAATTTACTCGAAAGTGGTGTGAATGAAAATGAAAACGTATGCGCCATTTTTTTTTTTTTTTACTAACACTGAAATCCTGTGAAACGCACAGAATAATCAAAATTCCGATTCTTTTGAGAGATTTTCAAGTTTCAGTATAAAAAAAACTAGATAAGGCAGAGGTGTAAAGTCGTATACGCCATTTATTATTCGATTTTTTTTTATCTTGAAAATGTTGTGAAAATCGGAATTTCAATTTTTTCCGTAATAATGATGATGA